>BGZK01001603.1:0-127770 GCA_005406025.1 Eumeta japonica
TAAAGTCACAAATTTACTTCATCTTCGTCCACTCTTAGAATGAATGAGTAACCTAAATTGATTTTTTTTAATCTAGACTACATAGTTAAATTCCAATACCATTACAGAAAATAGGAACTATTTTTAAGGTGTCCACAGTTCAAAGGCAGAAATTTAAAATCTAATAACCCTTCTACTTCCCAAGCTCTTCCTTCACCTCATTCGATTTTGCATTAGACACATCTATCAGGACATTGAAACCACCTATAAGTTTTTTAATTTTGGTACTAAACATTAATTAATGTTATTGTTATGAAGTAAATAAAAGACTGTCCCACCTTATTACTTGCTCTAAAGATCCAACGTTGACCGATTGAAACATGTTTCTGTACTGAAACAAGCCTTCTTTAGCTATATGTGACTTCCGAAGTTCCACGCATAGCTCCAGGTAGCGGAACATTATTGGCTCTAAGACTGACTCTGACCAATTGTAAGCCCATTTCTTATTTCGAAATACTTCCTGGAGAGTGTCTAGAGCCCTGGCGGGCTTTTCTAAGTCCATAAACTCTATAATTGACAATATCAATTACATCATTTATTGGTTATGTCTCAGAAATTAACAAAAACTTAAACTGAAGCGTTTAAATATTGTCTTCAAAATGATATAATATATAGTCATTTCCAAATACTGAACTAAATATTATTGATAAAAGAGAGAAAGTCCTTATCATGCAAGTAGTATATGGAATAAGTGCAACGTGGTAATAGTGAATTATCATACCATTCGCCCGTTTAAGGGCATTTTCCGGTCTTTGACCATACCGCGCCATGGTTAATATTAAATTTTATGACTCATTAAAGCAAATTATAAGTCACAGTAACTCTCACTAATAATTAATTAAACAAAAAATTATTAACACTTCTGAAGTCACTGATAAATCAATGTACAAAATGGCGCTGAATGAACCGCTTACGCGTCGCACCTATGCAGTGTTACTAAGCTATAAGATATAAAATTCCTAAGAAAACTGAAAAAGATCCGACAATTATAAAAAAAAAATCCGTAAACTAATTTTACGTGTGTCGCCCAAGTTTAATTTGTTTTTCTACTTTTTTTACCTATTTAACTAATTATCCAACAAATTGATCATTAGTATAAAAAGGAAAATAAAATGTAAAGAACGCAATTTATATTTGTTAGGTAGATCGTAAAAAATTACATTTATCAATTAAATTAAAAATTTAAGAGCTAAATAACGTTCATTAATAAAATTAAATACAAATAGGTCAGTAAATTAAAATATTAGTTTTATATTGATTTTGGTAATAATAATATAGCGAAGGAAAAACCATGTTAATCCAATTTTTATTTGTAAACACGTACCTATCCCACGATATAAAAAGGTCACTAAAATTCGCTATTGGTTTTTTTTTCTAAACATTTTTTTTTTTGCTTGCTAAACGCAAATAAAATCCACTAGACGCAACAATAATGTTACCAAACTAGCAACACCAAACCAATGTTATCGGTACTGCCAAATCGAAAGAATACTAAATCTATATTTATAATAAAATGCCAAAAATATGTGAAAGTACCGTATACGTTATTAATCATACTTGGTTGAGATTGATAGCAATCAATTTATATGAAATTGAAGGAATATATTTTATATCCACATATGCGAAGCTGCAGGCAAGCAGTACGTACTGTCTTTAAATTAGGGAAAGGGAAAAATTCTATAATTCTTTCCAAGCATATTGTACGCATGTGAAACTTGAAACAGATAAAGTACATATGAAGCAAAATTGCAGAAAGCTAAGATTTATATGCATATTATGTTAGTAAATAAGAATATATACAATAAGACTTCTATTGTTTAGATTGATATTCCCAAAGTATACACCAGGGATGTTGCGAACATTCGCATCCGCATCCGCAAATGCGGAACTTCCGCATAGATTTGGACATCTGCATCCGCATCCGCATTAATCTATGCGGATTTTCATGCGGATGCGAATACCATGCAAGTAGCGACAAGAAAGAAATTGGGCGGGGCCGGCGACTGGCGCGTGCCGGTCCCACGTGACAATGACCAATGGGAGCGAAGAAAATTAGTGACAAGTTTCGACATGTTTGTTGTGGTGCATCATTTGTTTCTCGTAAATAAATCATTATGTGTTTGTTTGCGCTGTGGACTACTTATCGTATAAATATTTAAATTACTGTTGTGTGTGATACAGTGATCGATCATTGTGTGATACCTAAGTCAATAAAGAGTTTACAAAATAAGTGTTTATGGGTGAACTTTAAATTAGTTAGACTAATATAAGATCGCAAGGTAAATTCTATTATGTTACACCTGTAATAAACTTTATCGTAGGTAAAAAATATCGTTTTATGACCAAAATTCTTTTTTTTCCAGCGTGGTTCCCGTTATTGATTGATATTATCAAAATTGTTTCTTAACAATGCCACCACCGACTCAAAGTAATGTATGGAATTATTTTGAACCAAATAAAGAGGACCAGGATAAAGCTGATTGTAAAATATGCAATAAAAGCTACTCTCGCAAGGGCCGAACCACGTCGTCATTAAAAAATCATTTTAAGTCGATGCACTCAGAAGAATTTTCTTCATTTGAGAACATTAGTAAAGAACAAAAATTACAGAAGATGAAATCTGACACAGGTAAGTTTCATAAATTATTGTTTAGTTTTAATTAATTAATATTTAATTGATTAAAACTAAAAAAAAATGTTTTTATAATAACGGCATAATTTTAGCAAGGTTGTGGTTTATGCGATGTTTTTAGTTTTACTCTATGTTATCGTTAGTTGTGGTCAGATGTAAAAAGACTTTAAGTAGGTACATAATTCATTTATCTATTTTTTTTATTAAAATCTGTTTCAATATAAAATAACATAAACAAATATTGTTTATTACCAAATAACACAAAGAAAACAAGTACAGAAAACAAATAGTACAATTTAGCTTTAATTTAATATATATTTTTTAATATGACATGGTAAACGAATTTACATAAATATTGCTAGTCGTAGTGTAAATTTACCATCATATATTTCTTTTGTGTCGTTTTTTTTTAGCATTTCGTTAGTAGTAGCCGTCTTGATTCTTAAGGGTCATCTTTTTAGTTTGACATAACATTGAAATTATCGTTTTACGTCTCATTTCCACATTCTTGATATAATTATCAGTAATAACAAATAATTAAAAATTGCGGTCAGTTTTGCGTTATTGTATGACATTTGATTTTGAGAGGTATTTACAAAAGTATATAAATACGTATTTTTTAACTTAAAAAATCAAACACGTCCGCACTCGTTCATAATCATTACTTTTAGGTTAAATAGTTTTTAATTACGAAATTTTTATTTACTTATATGTGTATTTTTTTAGATAAAGTTACCACTGCTCTGCAAGTAGCTAAAAAACAGCTTTCTTTAGAAGAAGTTATTCTAAAAGAAAAGAAGTGGGACATCAATAATTTAAATTCTAAAAAAATTGATAAACTCATTGGAGAAATGATTGCACTTCAAAATTTACCATTTAATTTCGTTGAAGGACTGGGTTTTCGTAGATTGATGCAAGAAGTAGCACCAAGATATAATTTCAGAGGGCGCTATTTTTTTTACTGATTTTGTATGCAAGGAATTATATGGCAAAGTTGCTCAAAAAGTTAAAGAATTAATCAAAAAATTTGATTACATGTCGTTTACGTCTGATATTTGGTCGGACCCAAGCTCAAACGCTTCTTTGCTTAGCCTGACTTGCCACGGAATTGCAGCAAACTTTGATAGATCGTCGATTATATTGAAATGCGAGACATTTGATGGCCGTCATACTGGTGATATAATTGCTGAGAAATTTAGCACCATGCTTTGTGAATGGAATATTAAAAAAGAACAACTGCATTGCTTAATCACAGATGAAGGATCTAATATGAAGCGAGCAGCGCGATTAGCAGCAATTAATGATATAGATTGTACTGTTCACAAGATACAACTAGCTATCCGTAGTTGTTTAGGTACGCAGGAAAACATAAAAATACTAAAACAAAAATGTAAGAAAATTTCGACTAATTTCAATCACTCTACCATTGCTCAGAAACAACTGCAATCAATTCAAGACAGACTGAATCAACCGCATCTGAAAGTGTTCCAAGATTGTGTTACGCGATGGAACAGTACGTTCTACATGTTCGAGCGTTTTTCAAAGGTAAAGGATGCTCTGAATCTTTACATGAATGATAATGAAATCGACCCTATTTTGCCAGAAGAATGGAAAATCATTGAAAGTTTTATTAAATTACTGGGACCTTTTGAGGAAGCAACGCGGGAACTAAGCAGCTCTCGCGCTCTTATTTCATCTGTGATTCCAATAATTCAAATGCTTGAAAAAAAAGTCGATGACTATTTAACAAGATCACAAGAGTTTGATCCGATTCGACAAGCTGCTACGACTTTGAAAAATGAACTTTCAACTAAGTTTTCCAGCTTGGGAGAAAACAATCTATATGCCATCGCCACCTACTTTGATCCCCGTTATAAGCACAAATTTTTTACACCGGTGACTGAAGAAAAGATTAAAGATGACATTTTAAAGATGATAAAAACTGAGAATGACGTTTTTCTTAATACCAATACCGAAAGCGTTAAAAGACTAAAAATGTCTGATTGCAAGGAAAATGATATGGAACAACTAGGACCAGGGACATCAGGTTTCAACAGAAAGCCATGTTTACAAAACGACCTTGCTATGATGTTAGATTCGTCGAGTGAAGACGAGAGTACAGAAATGCTAGAAAAAGGTAGCATTGAAGCTGTACTCAAAAAGAAGTTACTTGCTTACCGCACTATAAAAAGAATAAATGTGGATGAAAATCCTCTGAATTGGTGGAGTGTTCATAGACAGGAATTTAAGACATTATCGCCGATAGTATGAAGATTTTTATCCTCTCCACCGGGCAGTGTTCCTAGCGAACAATTATTTAGTAGTGCGGGTTTAATTTACGAACCTCTGCGTAATCGCCTTGAATCAGAAAAGGCGGCAATACTACTGTTTATTAAGTATAATGCTCCTATTTTTAATTTCACTTACTAATACATATAAGAACCAGTAGGTGTTTAATATAAAAATAGATACTCATGTTTGATTTGATACAATAAAAATGTTTATAATTAAGTTATCATTGTTTTAATTCTTCATTAATAGACTTTATTTACATAATATCTGAAAAATCCGCATCCGCATCCGCATCCGCATCCGCGGATATGAGCTTTCAAAACTCCGCATCCGCATTCGCATCCGCGAATGTGAAAAAATCAGCATCCGCAACATCCCTAGTATACACGTATTAGTCAGGGTCAGGGTTGCCACCATAGAACTTTTATTGTCTTTTATCCTTCAACGAAACTGGGGTACGTTGTTTAAAAATAATGAATATATATGATATTAGAATATACACCAAAATATTCATTAATGTTATAATAATAACGAGTAATTGTAAAAGAATCAATAAATTTTATCATAATAAATAAAGAAATAAATAATTCTTCGACAAGTATTTTTAATACTTGACTAACAATTTATTATTCAATAAATCTTCTTATTTATAATTAGATCTTATTTATAATTGTATGCTGACTGCAGTTATAACTGAAAAACTATTGAAAACTCCTCAAAACTTTTCAGTATTGAAAAAATTTTATAGAATTGTTTATCTAATGTTAAATAAAATTAGAATAGATGAAAAATTTTAGACTATCATCTTTTTCAAATGAACGGTGGAATTTTGTTGGTTTTGATACTATTTAAGAAAACAATAATTTAAAGAAACTAAAAAAACACGCTTTAATAAAAAATTGACTTAAAAAGTTAAAAATAAGAATGCAGTGATTAACGAAAAATTCATTTTGTTGAAAAAAAAAACGCGTAGGGGTTATATATTTTGATAATAGCTCTATGTTTATAAATTAGTACCCATGAAATGTTCATAACATTGAAATTTAGCACCTCACGCTTTTTTCTTCAGCAAAATGAAATTTATGTTAATCACTGCATTCTTATTTTAACTCTAAAGGTCAATTTCCTATTAAAGCGTATTTTTAGCTTTTCAAAATTCAAATTGGATTACAATGAAACTGTTTTTATTGGGATTAAATCATTGCGTAGACTCTACTCACTCTCTCTCTATCTCTCTCTCACACGGAAAAGGTTCGTAGGAAAAATTATTAATAATCGCGATCCTGATCAAGATAACGAAATAAAATGATTAAATTATTGTATTGTCATCAATCTTTGATAAATCTACAAAGATTAAAATAGATTTGATCGTTTAATCGTCGAAATCGAGTTCAAAGAAGTCAAACAAACATACAAGTGAAGTTCATAAGTGTATTAAAATGTTAATTTACTTTAAAAATTAGGACTTTGATATTTTTTATAGTTCATGAATTTCAAATTATTGATGCCATGCATTTTTGAGTTTTAAAATTAATCATACAAGAAAAATATTGTTTTGAAAATTTTTAAGCTGTTGCTAATTCCCGCATCAGCACAAACGTTACAATTTTTTTTCTCGACTTGTGTCACATTTTTTTTATGATGAAAATTCAAAACGTATCGAATATCTACCTTAAATTTACTTATTTCGGTGGAAAAAAAAAACAATGGAAAAATGACCGGACACCGTTATCAGTTTTTTTTTTAAATATAAAGTGTCATCTATTTAGTGGTATCAAAACTAACCAGATACAAACAGCACTACGAAAGAGATTTTATCATAGATAAATAAGGTAGTTGATTTTATCGAAACTTGTTACTTATAAAATACGAAAAAAACCTTTTCCTCGACCAAATACTTTAACCTATAATTGGCCCAGCATCGGCTATTGTGCACAAGATCGTAGACAGTTTCTTACATAGAGACTATGTCAGCTACTATTTACTAAATTGTTACAAGTTGACAGCCTATGTAGTATGTCGTAGAGTTTTTGTCCTTATTGTCGGTTATTGCTTCTAATTTGCTGAATAATACATTAATCACGATTTCGTGTATTTATGTAAAGTATTAGTGCATGTTCCTTTTTATGGACACAATGTAATTGGTAAAACTTACATAGTAAAATATTTATTACTTTGACTGTTTTTCTCATATTTCGTAAATTGTATATGAAAATGTTATTGGTAACAAGAATTTATTTATTTGGAGAAAAATACACGGATTGTCATGTATCAACTGAAAATGTTGCATTGTTGGATGTAAATATTTACAAGGTGTTAGGAATTACTGCAGTTAATGTTGATCACGTTAATGAAAATGCAGGAAAAGTGTATTCTAAAAGATTGCGTTGGGTAACAAACATATTATTTTTGCAACCATTTGTTAAAGAATGTTTTAATTCAAAAGCATATAGAACAAGTGTTTTAAATCATTTACACAGATATGGTAATCCCAGTAATGGAACACTTCTTTTCAAATTACAACTAGAATCTCCAGATAAGGAAATAATAGATTATGCTTGGTAAGTATTAAATGAATATTTCGAATATAAAGCCAAAATGCCAGATGTAAATACTGACGAAAAGGAACCAGTCAAATCAGTTTTGTGCCATCAAAATACAGTACAACTTTATTTTCAGGAATGAAAAAATTCTTAAATTGATCTGGACTAGAGTGGAGATTGAAAATGCATTTGCATGGCTTTCTACTTTAGGGGGAGCATACTCTGCTTTGGGTGATTATTTTGAATATTGTGTGAGTAATTTTTAATTAATATGCTAACATTATTTTGTTGATTACCAATACTTTCATCCTTTTTGTTATTAAAAGTCTATTTATCATTTCTATTTTTATCGTAATTTTATTGACAAATAAAAATAGCCTCAATCTTATGGCCATTTAGATGACAAACAAATATTTATTTTTAACATATATGTTTATATCACAATATTATTCATAATAAAGATAAAATAGTGATTGGTCTTACCAATTTCATCTTTTCTGAAATTCGCATTAAATTTCATTATCCTACTGCAATAGCTTAGGGAACATACCCAAATTCACTCATATTTTGTAATTTTTAAGTCCCCCCCCCCCTTCGGTGACCAAGCGTAGTATATGCTAAGACCCTCCCCCCTTGTTTTTACGTAGTAATTCATATTTTTTTTCTAACAGAAAGTTAATATAGTCAAGGAGAAAAAACTTATTTTAAAACATATTGTAACGGATACTTACGTTTTACTACAAATAGAATACTATATAAGCGCCCCACTTCTAAATGAGTACAAAGTTGAGAACATATTTGTTAATTTTGTGCTTATCAGTTGTCTAATATTTCTGATTTTAAAGCACACTGGCCACTCGACTACCAATGCTCCCTTAAAAGCTAAACCACTTTTATTTACTATGCATAATTTTATCTATACATATAATAAAATCGTAAATGAGCTGTATCTATAGATTAAAAGTTTCTCCAAAAAAACACATTTCATATGTACACATATGTACTACTCACATGATCAAGGCCAGAAATGAAGTTTTATAATTTTTTTTATTTGTGTGTGTGTTTGTGCACGCTAATCTCCGAAACAGCATAACCAAACTGAATGCAGTTTTGTCTGATATATTGCGGAAAAGTTCCTGTAACAGTTAGTGCTTGTTTCATAACAAGTGGATTGCAAATGAAAAAGTTATGTTAATCTTCTAAGTGCATTACATCAATAAAAATTAGAACAAATATATGAAAAATATTTGTGTGTGCAATTGCCATTGATGTATTTATTGATATATCAATGATACTTTGACACAACATAAATGGAAGCATAGATAAGCCGTGCTTTAAAATTGAAAATAGCTTTTGTTTGTCTCAGATTTTGACAACTAAATCACTGAATCTATTATAATGATATTTGGTTATAATGTGTCTTTAGTGTTTGTTATGTTAATCAGGGTGAGTAATCGGTAGGTATCCATTATTTCCCAAATTATTTTCTTTTACCCTCTGAATTTATAATTTTTGCTACAAAGAAAATAGTTTAGCAGTGAACAATACATATTATTGTATGCAATTGAATGTTCTACAAAAGCTTTATTTGAATTTTCTTATGAATTCTCTCTTTCAAATGTTATTCAAGATCGAATTTCTGTTCATGGTATATTTCATAATTTTTATTTTTGTTGTAACTTATACTTTTTTTTCTATAAAAAATAAACTTAAAATTTAATTTTACCCTTTTTTTTTAATTGATTTGCACTAAATAAGTTGTTAGAGCCATACTGTGGCCTATTTAGCTGTTACACAAAAATGAGTCAGTTTGACCAGTAATATACGACATTCTCACATATGGACATAAAGTAGTAGCTTTCATTGCTGCATATTGTCCCGTGAGTGAGAGCTCTAGTGGTCCAGTTTACCCTTCACCCTCAGCCCGATCCTTCCTCTTTTAGATATCCTTTTTCCTTCCAAGAGGCCGGTATTGCACCAGTGACTCCTCTGGGATTACAAGTGTCCATGGGCGACGATGATCATCTACTTTCGGATAGCTCACCTGCTCATTTGCCCCTCAAATATGCTATATATTAATAAAAAAATAAGCTAAATGAATAAAAAATACAATTTATGCAGCAATATTCTAATTTTAAGCTTTTGGCAAATATGGAGTCATTACCTCTCAAAAAACATTTTTAGCCACATTTACAGATAGAAAATTAATGTGAGTAATAAAGAGTGCACTCTTAATAACAATTGGTTACCTTTTAATCGAGAATTTTATAACAAAAAAAGTAAAGGTAACAATAAAAATTAAAACTATGAAATTAATCATGAATACGATTTCATGAACAAAATTACATTTTAAATTATTTGTTATCTATGAGCTTCTGTAGATGGATTAACACGCAAAGGGGCTGACAGATGCATTGATATCAATAATAATTTCTTAAGAATAATTTTCTACTTCTTTTTGGCCACCTTCTTCGCGGTGGTAGATTTCACCTTTGGAGTTATAATCTTCTTCAGCTTTAAAGCCTTGAGGTTAATGATCAATGGCTTGGTAGTCTTCTTGGCCTTTGATGTTACACCCTATTTGTAATGGGTGTACTCTAAGTAGCCTATTGCTATCTTTGAGCATTGCTTATACATGGTATAAACCGAAAAAGTTTTTCCTTTTATTTCCCTTTTAACAAATAATTTAATAGTAAAAAAAAAGATAATAAAAATCATGAAATTGATCATGAACACAACTTTAACCTTGAATAACTTTGCAGGAGTGTATTCACCAAAAATCATAACCATTTTTGTGCAACATACAATTCTTTACAAAAATATGGATTCTTCATTACTGCTACAGAGAATAAAAAAAAAATGCAGAAACTAAAAAAAATCCCTTGTTATTTAAATGGGAAATGTATAATTTTGGCATAATTCAATAAAAACATTAAGCATTTCTTTTTGTTGGATATTTTTTTTATGGCAAAAACCAATAATTCAGACGGTGAATGCAAAAAAATGCAATTTGGGAAATATTCGATATACCAGTCAACAGTAATGAATTGTTATTTATTTACAGGCTGAAGAAGCTGGCAGAATTTCAGTTCGTCAGTACAAGTTATCAAGACTGCTGGGTGATGAAGCATTAGCAGCACGTAGCAAATTATATTCGGCATTATCATACTCACAGAAGGGAAAACTAAAAATTTCCAGGCATATAGTTAGACATGTGATTGATTTTGCTATACAAACCAAAGACAATAGACTTGTACGCATGTGCCATGGTGTTTGGGCTAAATTGAAATATTTGAGAAAAATGAAAAAGGAGTCCAGACAAATTACTATAAAAATGGGGAAAAAAGAACCCAATGGAAAAATCTAAATTATTTTGGAAAATTTATAGGAATTGTGATTTAAATGATATATATAAAAGTTACATGATCATAATAATAAAACTTGTTTTATAGACATAATTTGCTTGATTTTACCTTTATTTTATAATAATATTTATATAGTAATGTTTTATAAGTATGCAAAGCTTGACATAATGCATCTAATGTTAATATTCTGATAATAACAATATTGTATTTTCGAGCTTTCTTAGGCTGAGCTCTTGATTACTGTTTTTATATCCTGCTGCCCAATCTTTCCCGGGGCGTTTATATTTTTTTCCATGATTGTGGATATTTGCATCCCAAATATTCTGTGCACTCATAAGCTAATGTTAAAAGTAGCTGCAAGGATAACTCATAATGCATCTTGCTGCAAGTCAACAAATATTCTAAATAAAATTTCTCTTGCTGGGCAGTAAATACTTGAGCAACAGTATACCTTACAAATTAGAAGATGACGATTAGTTTTCCTCAGAAGATTTTCTAAACTTTTCAACTTGATGTTACAGATTTGCAGGTCTATTACCATATTTTCGGCTACTTTTCTAATAGACAATACATTCAAAGTAACTTCAGACACGGCGGTCTTGATCCTATCTTCATCTAAACTACGTCTTTCAGTCTTGGGGCTTGTACGTGCGCACTATTTTCTGATGACAACATAAAATATATAATTTTAATTCAAAATATTTTACAAATATAATGAGGCACTTTGATACACATCAATGCACCCTGTACTTTGCTGTATCTAAGTGCCATAAAAGATTTTTTTTTTCAAAATGCAAATTATACTAAAGAAACTAAGTGATTTATTTTGAAAAAAATGCTGAATCCATAATATTAGACCCTAACCCCTCGGATGCTGAGGAGGATGTTACAAGATGGTGTGACGAGCCACTGAGGTGCAAACAGATAGAACGAATTTCACGTTTTCTTAGTTGGCCGCACTCGAAATACCTACATTACGACTTGTAGAGCGCAAACGGCTGACTGGCTGTCGGCGCGAATGCATAGCATGCGTTCAAACATTTTTATGAACGACTAGCGGCCCGTCCCGGCTTCGCACGGGCATTTATCATTACATTTAGATTTGTTAATTTTAACACATTCATAATAATATAACACACATATTCACTCCTTTTTGCGTCGAGCTCCTAAAAAAGAGTAAATTAAAAAAAATAAGAATAATTAAATTCTTTGATATTATTTAATGATTTTTTTGCATTTATATGTTTTTTTTGTATTTATATGATTTTTTTGTATTCATATGTTTTTTTTGTATTTATGTTTTTTTGTGTTTTGTTTTTATGTTTCTTTTTTTTATATTTTTTTTCAATTTTTGGTTTTTCTGTTTTTGTTTTTCATTATTGTAAAGAGGTCATAACCCCAAAAGAAAAGCAATTTATTATGTTAGAGCTTATCTGTAAACAATATTTGATGTTGTTTTATTTTGTGGCAGCAAAATAAATTTATTTTCAAGGGATCCGACTCGCGATAGTCCAACATACAGTTGACCATGAGTAAAACATTTCTTTGCAGATCGATCCCTACTAATTCGCAGGTTTGGCCTTGGGACTTGTTAATTGTTAATGAAAGATGTTTTGGAAATTGAAGCCGTTTAAGGGATTGGCAGATTAGTTGGGGATCATCGGTATCCTCGGTATATGAGCTAGTTGACCACCTGCTGGGCCAGTGATAATAGTTACTGTTCAAATTGTCCTTTAACTCCTTAATAAGCAGCCTCGTCCCATTACACATGCTCGGAGGGTTTAAATTTCTTAAAAGCATGATTGGGATTCCGATTTTAACGTCAATTCATTGGGGTGGCAGTCCAGAAGGGTTTAACGAATTTAAAATTCCTGTGGATAATGGACTGCATTTTCAATATTCGTTATAGTGTCGATCGATTTGTATTTTTTTTTTATTTGGCCGGGGACTTTTGAACAATCAGATTGTTTATTTCATTGACAGTCTCATTCTTAGGTGATACTATAGCCGAGAACACAGCCAATGGAAGTCTTTTCGTGCAAAACTCTATATCAGGGGTATACAGCATCTACTAAATTTTCCAAATAATGGAGTATTTGGCCTAGAGACTCATCCAGAAGAATGTCACAATGACCTTAAATTTGGAGTGGGAAAATTCCTTCCCAAGTTTTAGTTGTTGTGAAATCGCTATCAGTGATTCCAAAGATGAGCTCTCATATTTGTCCTAATTTTAATCAAGAATAGCAGGAGACGATTTCAAGCATGCGATGATATCTGCTCGCGTGCCTCTATTAGTAACGGGAGAGTCTGTCAAAATCTCCAGCAAATACAAAAAGTAATCCCTTAAAACTGCAAAGGAGTTTCTTAGATCCTGTAAGGTTCTGTTCACGGCCTATATGTGCTCTATGGCTCATCGTGCATTCGTCCCACATAATCAATGAGGCGTCTTGTAGTAATTTACCAAGAGTCCATTTTGCGGATGGAACATGTGGATTATTGCTAAGATTTACGGATAGCGGAAGTTTAAAGTAGAATGAGCAGTTTGCCATCCTTCAACAGAGTTGCAGCAATTCCTAAGGAAGCAACTGCTATTGCTATCTTCTGATTCTTATATCTTAAGTATCAAATTAGCAGAAACGTCTTTCCCTGTTCCTGGGTGCATCCAAAAGAAAACTTTACTTTTGTCATTAATGCTTATCGACTATAGTTTCAAAAGCATGTCTTTGATCTGGGACTAATTTTGTGGGTTTTCATTGACAAAAGCAAATTATTTGAATCATAGCGATGAGTCATTGTCTCTCTCATTATATTGCTTTCTACAGAACTGATGATGAAATCCAAAATGCTTGGGCTTTTGTCATTTAATTGCAACAGTTTATTTTCTATTTATCAAATTCGTATAAATGTCCTCATTGTATGGTAAGTTGATGTCTTGATTTTGCTGTCTGATTCTGTGTCTAATATCTTCACATAAATCGTCTTTGAAAATGTTCCATAATTTTAATGGTTCCGATGGCTGACAAAATAAAAGTATAACCACAAACAATTCTCTCAGTTGTAATGGACATTTGAAAGGCAAGCTTCTCTGAGTTATTTTCCCAATGGTCACCGTTTTCTAGCAAACCTCTAGCACGGCAAGCAGCTTGATATGTTTCTTTCAGAACTCGTCAACGGTTTTCGGCATTACTGAATGAAGTTGGATCCGTATGTGATGCAGCAACATCCAAGATAGAAACACTCCAGTTGAGAAGGATGGACACCGTAGACTCTACCTAAAGCGGCATCTTTTGCCTGGATAACCAACTACGTTCTCTACCACGCTTCCGCCTGGTGAACTTATTATTGGCCCATGTAGTATTGGACTTTGTGGTATAGCAATGTTTTGCAAATTCATCTTCATTAGAGCTCAAAAATCAAGCAATGTTGTTTTACGTGATTTTGAACCACTTAATACGTTTCTGTGGTAAAATACACCTTGGCCATTTTCTAAGTGGACAGCTAACTGCAAAACTGTGGATGCCGCTCATGGATCGGAAATTCGAATATTCGCCAAACCTTCGGAAGTACTCTATGTAACGCCATTTACGTAGTTTTCCACTTCATCATTTGGTTTTCTGACGCCAAATGTAACAGGTCCGATTCTTATTTATGTATTTACAAATGTATTTAATGGTTTGAACTGAGTGGCAGTACTCTGCATTTATGTGAGCATTAAACGTCCGCGAAAGTGGCGAATGAGGGATAATCCAACTATTATCTGCGTGTTTCTGCCTCTGATATTTAGCGACACTCTGTCCTCCATTTGCGGCATCACGACGACGATAACTGGATATCCGTCCCTCCAGTCTGAGTTTCGTTGACTAAACGTCATGGGATTTTTTTGTGCAGTACCGTTTTCGCCATGGTGCTGTTGGTTATGTTCTCCATGAATTCCGTGCATATTTTTGTAACGATATCGTACAATATCGGATCGTTTTGTTGGTTGGGCAGTTCCACAACTATGACGCTATCAATTTCGTCTGGTTGGATTTTGTTTTCTACCCAAAACGGCATATGACAGTTAATGGTAAACCTCGCTTCTGCCATCTCACACTTGCCATGTAACATTTCACTTTGCCGAATATTTCATCTTAACGAATAACTTTATGAATTTCTTCATTTTAAATGAAACACTCTTGAAATGATGTCATGACGATCGAAAGATCCTTTGATCAGGTAGTAGCTCCGCTTTAATTTCAGGCCATTCTGGGTTGCGTAAATGTGACAAATAAGTCTGGTCTCCTAATTTCGAACAAGTCATCGCGTCTTGGGTTTTCATGCAGGTAACGCGGAGAACCTGTAAATGAAGATAGCAAGATTACGCGTTGACCGATATTTGATAGGTCAACATTTCCGTCTTGATTTAAAGCATCTCTGAGATGAATGTATTTTTCAGCCCTAGTCTCTGTTGGTTTACGACATATGTAATTCAATCGTTCCGATATCATTTTTGCCATTATATCGACAATATATTGACTAAATAAGTCCCTGTAATAATGTAATGCATTAAAACCAGTTAGCTCTAAATACCCTAAATGCATAAAATTGCATGCACGTCACAGTTTTGTTACGCAATACCTTCCTGTGGAATGGTTAAATAATAACCGTCTTCTCCTTTAACGAACATTAAGGGATACTGTAGTGGATCATTACGATCGGTTGTAACTCAGAGACCCTTTTAAGTTGGCCGTCTTTTCCGTGCAGCACTATATCTCTGGGGCCTTTTCTTCGTCAACCAAGAGAACGGCTACCTCGTTTACAGCTCGAGCATTGTATCTACCCGGGTGTGCTGTCTGCGGTGGGCGGTCGGAATGAATAATTAATTTTAAATTATCCGAAGTATTGTGTTCTAAGTTTTGCTTAAAGCTTCGTATATATACATTGTGGCTATTCAGTGCGGTCTGTAGTTCGTTAATTAAATCTATTTTTAGCGTTGGAGTTATGTTTATGACCTCAATGATAGCTGATCTGCGTCTGAAATGAAATATACCTGCAAGTATTGTGGATTTTGTCCTGGTGGTGGTAAAGGCTACCAATAAGATGATATACCTGTACCTCTATTTTAAAGTTGGCATAATTACCTTCTCTTATTTCTTTGGCGCCAAACGAGTCATTTGAAATAGGCTATTGTACTTACGGATGTTGGTTATGTAATGTCTAGATAGCGAATAATTATTTGTCAAAAGATTTTTTATTGGCTGTGGTGGTTCCTGAATACTGGGGAGACTAACTTTTCCAGAAGCACAGCACATGCCATTAGTTTCATCGACCTATTTTTTGGCTGAACACTTAGGGCAGATCTTATTCATGTCGCCGATTTGAACGGAAGACTGTTGAGCATAATCAATCTGTGGATCGTATAAAAAAGCTGATCTGTTACTGTGTGCTAAAACTCGATTCCGACCTCTCGCTCTTGACGTCTGTTGTCGTTCTTTCTGATCTTGAAGGCGTTGGGAACGCTCAGAGCTTGATACCCTAGTGCGAGATTGTATATTTCTGGTATTTTGCTCTTCAAGCCGCTGCAAACGCTCAGTACTTGACTCTCGCCCATGCACATCGGAGGTTCTTAAATTTTGTTCAGTAAGACGCTGCGAACGCTCAAGACTGGACTCTCGCGCGCGGACTCGAGAAGTTCTCACATTTTGTTCAGCGAGTCGTTGTGAACGTTGCATACTGGACTCTCGCGCACGTATTTGAGCGGTTCTCATATTTTGTTCAGCGAGCCGTTGCGAACGCTCGGCACTCTACTCTCTTGCACGCGATTGCGCCTCATATTGTCTCTGACTTGAAAGACGATTTTCAGTTTCAGATGACGATTCCGCATTTCGACGTATTTTTGATGCCCTGGCCTGGGAACTATTTCTGGAAAGTTGAGATCTTGATCTTTTAGCCATTTCAAAATGACAAAAAAAAAATGCCTTTAAACTAAATTAGCATAACTGTAAGCTACCTACTATTACAACGTAAACAACTACTATTTACTAAAATTAAATTGAATATCATGAAAAATATTCAAGTTATTTATTTATTATAAAGAAATAAATTACCTGAAAAGAACTTTTTAAATGGGTTTAGTTACTAAACGAATTATTATCAAGCGTATTTTTAATGAATTCCGCTCACATCCATAACGTAGGGAGCCGACCGCGCGAGTGAGCCGCGCGGCATTTCGTGATCTTAACTCCCCTCCCGTACCCCTGCCCGAGTGACACCCTACAACGCATAAGTAGCCGAATGGAGTTTATTTTTTCAAAGTTTTGAATGGAATGTCAGAATCGAATAATTCAAAAAGTAATATAAAGGTATTGAAGCAGTCTTCAATAATAAATCATTTATTTTGATAAGGTACAAATAAAGAGCTTTTTGTAGCGGTGGTATTTTAATTTCTTTTTTTTTTTATTAAAAACACGCTTATTGTGACATGACTATAGTAGTCAGAGACATGCTGCCGCTGATTTTTTTGTAGATACCTAATAGTGTGTTCTAAAAAAATGTTATATATCATTTTGTTCTATCATCAATAGTTTTCGCAGCGTACGCGATGTAAGGAAGTTTTTTGATATTTTTTTACACTTTATCGTAATTTAAGTAAGGATACCCATTTTTTTTGAAAATGAAATATAGCCTATGTCACTCTGGAAAAATGTAGCTTTCCAACAGTGAAAGAATTATTCAAATCTGTTCAGTAGTTTCGAAGCCTATTCAATTCAAACAAACAAACAAAAAATCAAACCTTTCCTCTTTATAATATTGGTATAGATTTAGAGATGTCTCCACTCGAATACATTCAATCGATTATTGGATAATGCTTGTGTATCTGTGCCTCTTGTATCATTATTGCTTTTCCATCTTTAGCTAAAGAGCGTTTGTAGCTAACATCGTTAGCTTTCACTAAATTGTATATCTTCTTTAAAGTACTGTACGGTATGCCAGTTTGCTGAGATATTTAATACACCGAAATGTCTACTCTTAAGAACAGTGACTGCATTTACTAACGTATCAACAGTCTAAGAAGCTTTTGTAATTGTCCAATTTCTTTTACGTGTCATTTGAAACAAAAAGATGTACGAGGGGCGGCTGATAAGTCCGCGGCCTAAGGCATTAAATGAAAGAAAAGTACGAGTATTTTATTTTTATTTTTCAATATAGTCTCCCTCAAACGAAATACATTTTTCACATCTGGTGTATAACGCCTTCAAACCGCTCAAAAAATATTCCTTTTCTTTGCAGTCAAAATGGCTTTCTACAGCCATCTTCATTTGATTGTCATCAACAAATCTACGATCACGTAACTCCTTTTTTAAATTGGAAAAAAGGAAATAGTCGCTGGGAGCTAGATCTGGGCTGTAGGGTGGGTGGTCAATTTCCGAGAAGCCCGTGTTCTTCAGGGTTTGCCTCGAAACCCACGCCGTGTGGACAGATGCATTGTCTTGTAAAAACAGCACTCCGCGCGATAACTTCCCACGTCGCTTCTGTACGACTGCCTCTCGTGCCTGAGCCAATAAATTCGCGTAATATTGGCCATTCATAGTAGTCCTCTTTGGCAAGTAATCAATTAGTAAAACACCTTCACTATCCCAAAAAATTGTTGCCATAAGCTTCGATGCCGACTTTTGAACCTTGAATTTCTTCGGCGGCCTTTCTCCTTTTTTCGTCCATTGCATGGACATGGATTCCGGATCGTATTGACGAACCCAGGTTTCATCCACGGTTACAATTCAGTCGCAAATTTCGTCTATATTATCCCCGACTAACTCCAAAAAATCCTTACTTGTCTGAAGTCACCGCTTGTCACTGCTTGTCAAACGGCGTTAGCATTTTTGGTACCCCACGCGCACTGATTTTTCTCGTATTCATATGCTCGTGTATAATTTCTCCAACTCGTTCTTTACTAATCTGCAACACTTCAGCTATCTGCCATAATTTTATTCTTCGGTCGGCCAGTACTAATTTTTCGATTTTTCGAACATTTTCCTCCGTCACTACCGTCACAGGACGCCCTGGGCGAGGATCATCTTCACAGCTCTCTCGTCCTTGTTGAAATAAGCGAGCCCATTTTTTGACCATCGTATACGAAGGCGCAGATTCCTGAAGAACTGATACCATGTCTTAAAAATTTCTTTGGGCGTTTTTCCTTTCTTTACGAAGTACTTTATTACGGCGCGATGTTCAATATTACTGAGATTTGACGATTCGGCTGACATGATGACGTTTGTGCTTCGACAGATAATTTGTTAATGACTTTAATAACGAAAGGAAGCTATATTTATACTAACAAGAAGTGTCGCAATTAGTGGTAATAGTTGTGAAATAATGAGTCATCGCTAAGTACCTTGGGCCGCGGACTTATCAGCCGCCCCTCGTATGTAAGTATCTAAAATGACGTAAAAATATATTTTGAAAATTAATGTGGTAGTGGGAGTTATGTCGGGTAGAGAGAGCCATGTTAAGATATCATTATCCGCTGACCACCATTTTGAAAAGAAATAACATATATATGTAATTCTACTTTTAATCACAATTTAACCAATTGGACTAGTTAGTAAATGAATCTAATAAAAATAAATACAATAAAATAAGAATATAATTTCATACTTGCCTTGGCGCTGGCAATCGGCAGTTTTTTATAAGCGTGCAGCGAAAAACACACAACCGCCCTTCATAACTTATCGCATGGCACTAACGACTTGTGTTCTCGATGGTTCGACTGAAGTTTCTCGATGGTTGACGGAAGCGGCCAAGTGTTTACGATCGCGCAACTGTTGCAACTTTCGCATTGCTCCCATTACCCGACCGCTCTCAATACCCTAGGCTCCTCTATACGACGACGGCTGAAAAGTTACAGCTAGGTAAACCAATACAAACAGAGGAAATTCTACAAATATTATACACAAGAAAGTTTGTGCGGGTGTATAGATGGATGTTAGTTGCATTCACACAAAAACTACTGGATGGATTTCAAAGAAACTTTACAGTATTATAGCTTATACATCAGTGTAGGATAATATGCTATGATCTGTAAAGATACGGGCTTTTGCTCGCGGCTTTGCTTGCGTAAACGTAGAAAAGGCTGAACCAGTAGGTATTTATATTGAGATCAGAATTTGAATCGAGAGCAAAATCGAAAGCGGGACCGAGATCGGGGTCATGGTTGAGTGTGATCGGTCGATATGGAAAATTAATAACGATTCTATGTCCACGCGGGCGAAATCTAGTCATTCATAATGAACAAGTTGACGATCAAAAAAAAAGGAATGTTTAATTTCAATAGAACACTGCTTGAAATGAAAGATTTTCTTTAGATTTGAATATGAATATTCGAGTACTAATTCTATATTTTATAGAGTACTTTGTGCTGTCCTATGTATCCTACAACAGAACATAAATGATTCTTGTAAATGTGAGGATTTACCATGATTTTAAAGGAATTAAAATATAATACCCAACCCAATACTATCCGTTGACTTTGTATTTGTCTTAATTGCAAGAAAGTCTAGCGATCGTCAACTAGATTTTTAGCTAAACAGATGTTACACTGCAGCGCTAAACTACGCACGTGTTCTTGACTGCGCTTCTATTTGAATTATCGTCCCCTGCGACACACAACGAGCTGTACCGGCACCACCCAAAGTATTGGTGCCGGCTGCACACGAGGTGTCGTCACTGGTACGTGCGTAACCGGTCCGATACACCGCCCGCGTGCACGCTAAGCAAGAACACGTCAAACACAAGAACGCGTGCTGCTATACAAAGGTGACACTTAAATCGTTTAGAAGTAGCCACTTAGAAAGTGTAAGGTAAAAATCATATTTAAATTTCAATAAATCGGTAGCCGTTACTACGAAGAAATTTTCTATTAGTTTTGTATTGTGAAATTTTGGATAGTTACATGTATACTAACATTCTTTTGGGTCAAAAGGGGTAAATAATAGGTTTTGATACATAATTATGACAATATTTTATACAAACTTTATATTGAATACATTTTATTTTAAAACCACTTCTACAATCTCAAAATCTAAAAATACGACGTGAAAAAGTGCATCAGCAAAGAGCGCATCTTCGTGGCACTTACGATCGTTATTGAGGAGCGCAGGTTTACAGCAATAACTCAAAAACCCTATATATCCGATCTTGCTGAAAATAATTTTCGTTGAAAGTATTTCAACGAAAGCGTTTAATTATATTTTCGTATTATATTTTAATTAAAATAAACGGGAGGCACAGAACACAATTTTTGTTATTTT
This sequence comes from Eumeta japonica, assembly GCA_005406025.1. NCBI lineage: Eukaryota > Metazoa > Arthropoda > Insecta > Lepidoptera > Psychidae > Eumeta > Eumeta japonica. The sequence goes on from BGZK01001603.1 coordinate 21,158, forward strand.
CGGAGCGATTATTTTCGTGAGTATTTACTTAAACAAAAAAAAAATCGGGTGGGGCTGTGTCGGGGCAAACGGTCGATGGTTTAACGTGAAACATCTTCGACAGCGAGACCTTTTAATGCTAAAGATTGAAGTGAAAGCAAGGCTGAATTGGTTCTAAAAATTTTAGTACAAAACAGGCACTAAATAGCGACAGGTACAGCAGCGGTGGAGTTACTCGCGAAGCGACGTCGGATTTTGGGGGGCCTATGCGTAACCTATAACCCCCTATTTCTAACGATGGTCTTGATTCATATTTCTGGCTCACTAGGATGGGTTGAGGCCGACATATTGAGTTTTTATAATTTTTTATACAATTCCTAGTTATTTTTTGGAATAATTATTGTTCCGATTACATTTATTTTTATTTTAATCTATTGTTCTAAATAAAATTCATAAACTCACGAAAGAATCGCCGTGTTATCACTTGTAAGTCGCAAATTATACTAAATAGAAATGAGCGAGAGTGCCGGTTTCCGTCATTCTACGCAGAGTCCCTCCCCCGTCTCCCGGTCGGCCCCGATGCTAACTTAAGATCATAACACAAAGCTGGCTGAGTTAAATAATAACACTAGGTTCATGTTTTTAAGACTAATAATTTTGTAGTTATTAACGTAAAACTATATAGACCTTTTCGTTACGGTCCACTTTTCTGACCTGATACCCGTATGTTTCGATGTGATTTTAAAGACGATCCACGTCAGAAAATTATTTAGAAACCTTGGAAGTTTTTAAAAGATCTGTTGAAATATGTGCCACACGTTGAAATTTGCTGAAAAAACTTTTGTGACATAGAGCACCCCCCACCCCCTTGAATTTTTTATATGTCATTGTTATTTAACTACCAAACGAAGTAGCGGCTTATACAAGATACCTATACTCCAAATATCATCGAAATACATCATGTAGTCTTTGAGTAAAATGCCTCTGATATATGAACAGACAGACGGACATGACGAAACTAAAAGGGTTCCGTTTTTACCATTTTGGCTACGGAATCCTCAAAATGGAACTTTTTGGCAATCTTATTATGTATATTGCATTCATCTATCGTTTGATTTAAAAAATTGGCGACATACAAAAATTAGTTTTATAACGTCAACATGAAATTAATACGACAAATTTTTCGTGCAATGATTTTCTGACTTTCGTTGCCATTTAAACTCGTAACAAAGTTCTAAAAAACTTCGGTTGACATTTTATGATGAAGCCCGTCCCTTGCCACTGTTTATAATTGGTTTAACGAGTTCAAACGTGATCGCACTAATCTGATTGACTTGCGCGACGAGGGATGTCCTTCTATACGGCGACGACCGAAGACAAGTCTTATGCTGCTCATGATAGAAACTGACAAAACAGTGACCTATCAGCAGATTTGGACAAGCTTAGGCATCGGTATGAGCCAAATGGAAAAAATCGTTCATGAACATTTAGCGGTTAACAAGTTTTGTACTCGGTGGATTTCTCATAACTTGACTGAAGCTCAAAAACTTCATCGTATTGATTGCTGCAGAGACGATGCAAAAATTTTCCGGCGGTGACTCAAATGTTGCGTACGACGTGGTCACAGGTGACGAGAGCTGGATTTACTGTTACGATCCCGAAACTAAAAGAGTCTGCTCAGTGGGTGTTTCCTTTCGAAGAGTTTATTAAAGGAGTCTACTGAAGTAAACGAGGGCTATGCGTCGGAAAAAAGATGGTGGCCTTTCTTCGAAATGACAGGTCATTGTACAATGATTGTTTTGCAAAATAAAAAATAGTACCTAATTGCAGACTGGTGCTCTGACAATTGTTTGCCTCTTGTTTTGGAATAAGTTCGAGAAAACCGACCTCGCAGTAGGATTCTTCTTCATCATGACGTCGCACCACCTGTCCCTCGACAAACAACTAATAATTTGAAGATGTTAGTATAGAAATACTAGCTCACCCGCTTCACAGCCCCGAGCTCGTACATGCGCTTTTCATTTATTTCCTAAAATAAAACTTTGAGTAAAGTGGTTCACGGACGCCGAGGAAGCAGTGGCTGCGTATAAAAAGGCTGTCGAAGCGACCTCTAAGCGCAAGTGGGCAAAGTGTTTGTCTACAGTTTCATCGAATGCGGCGATGTATTGACGTCAACGGACACTATTTCGTAAAACAATAATAATAAAAAATAACTTGCTAGTTTGCTCACTTTCTGATTTTCTAAGCACTTTTAGATTGAACCACGTATTAATATGACGGAGGGATGCATAGTGTGTACTGCAATTTGATTGTCAACGCATAGCATGTCCGACTACGGCGCGGCAATGGAGTGGCTGCTTTTTTGTCACTTTTGTCGACATCAGCTTAGGAAAAGTCTTGATGTCAGAATCGTCGCAGTTGGGTTACGCATTCTAACTTTAGAACGCCACAAATGCACAACACGTATATAAATCAATAAATACGTTGTGGTTTGCGAGGCGCGATCGCATAAAACATTCCTAGATGGACACTATATCAAAATGAATATGAATCGATATCATAAACATCGCTATATAATACTAATACACCAATTTCATGATAAAGGTTTATATACTGTTTATCAAATGAATTTTATTGCAAATTCGCACGTGAAGTCTATCCCTCATCCCCTTGTGATTCCAGCACGTTTTACTTTGAGTCTGATTGATGGCGATGATGATATTAATTAGTATCACATCGATTGGATGATGAAACATGTACCTTTTCTCATCATGACTGGATTCCGCTCGGGGCTCAATAACAGCCATCGTTATTTATATGTTGTGTATTCAACATTTTTTAAATCGAATTCACCAATACTTTGCCAAGTATAAATATTAATGTCAAAAATAATACTTAAAGAATTTTGTAATATCGTTTTATTAAAGTATATATATGTATACCTAAACAAACTTTAATATGTATAATGGTAACACAATTTCATTTAATAAAAACCATAAGCTAAATCCTAAAAAAAATACCCTCTCTTTTCAAAGCACCATCAACAGTTCATAAGACTTAAAAACGATTGGACATATATTTTTAAGTAATGTTATAGCTGAAATTCAAAAGTACATTTAAAACACAGTATTCAATCAATATGTTCACTAAAGTTATTTACAAAATTAAACTTGCTCAGATTCATGTAAAACAAGTGTGGATATTAAGTACTAGACTTAGACCATATACATAAGCTGTAATGTTGTACATAACCTATGCATAGTAATTGCACATTAATAAAGCAGATAAAATTATTATTTCATCAATTTCTCTTTTTCTCATTTAAATAAAAAATCTGTTAATTGATGATGGAAATGCGACTTTTACAATTATAAACTTCAGCCATGACTTAACAATGGTAATTGTCAATTGTTCAGAGTATGTGCTATTCACTGTTCAGCTTGGCAAGAGTACCCATAGGATCCCATGCCGGCAGCACTTGGGGCTCTTGTTTGAAGACATCTAGTACTTCTTGAGACACATATTTTTTATCCACTACCACCTGTACATAAATAAAAAATTAATGATTGCATTAAAAAAGGCTAGAAAGAAAATAATATCACATTCACAACATAAAGTATTGTTTTTAAATAGCTACAATTATAATAAAATTTTGTATCTGTCTCAATTATCAATCACAGGAAAAAGCACCTACTAAATGGTTGTATATGTATATTCAATGTAAATTAAATACAAGTAATATTCTAAAGGAGGTAAAAAAGAATGTGTCAGGTTACAAATTCAATATTTTTCTTAAAAACCATAACTATTTTTATATATCAGTTAGAATTATAAACAGTACCATAACTCTATCATGCATATAATTAATGTAATAAATACACAAGAACAAAATTTTTACATAACTAATGGCGAGTTGCACGAAAGGTAAGAACGTAATTCGTAAACATAATCCGTAAGATTTGACAAATAATGTATGGACAATCTGCCAAATCTAACGGATTACTTTTACGAATTATGTTTTTACTCTTGGTGCAACCCACTGCAACTTGTGCATGGTTTGTTATTTAAAAACAAAAATAGATATTTAGTTTTCATCACTTGTTTAAAATTGTTGAAAGCAGTACACATTTTTATTTACGTTTATTGTTATTTTGTTCTATTTTTTTGGCGGTGCTACTCGGGCGCCTCACCCGCTGGACTTGTATTTCAAATGTTCCGCGTTTAGAGAACTTACCTCAAACACGAACTCCCGGAACCAGGGTTCAGTGAGCAGCAGGTAGCCTTTGTCAAATTCTTTATCACTATAAGAATTCTCTACGCGAAACTTTTTCGGATGTCCATGTTCCTGAAAATGACCATAAACTATTTAAGGAGACACTGAATAGCCTGAGTAACAAAGGAATATCACTGAAATACTACATCCAAGTATAAATGAATAAATCATACAATACATGGGGCGCACTATAAATTTCTGGAACTGGCCACTTACATAAATAATATTTAAAAAATAAGTACTAAATTTGAAAATGGAACTCTTTTGGCTGTAGAATACAGTTTGTTTCATCTAACTATAAATTGTTTTTACATTGTAGCATCATTTTAAAATTGCGTGTTTTCACCATTACAGATTTATGACGTGAAAATTTTGGTTGGTAGTATGATTTCCTACGATTCAAAGTGTAATTTGAGAGCTGAGCAGAGCCCCGCTTGGCTACGAACTGTTTTTGAAGATAAAGCACCATGCAATACAACTATCTATAACTGATTTGCAAAATTAAAAAAAGATTGTGTTAATCTTAGTGACGAATTTTATGATGGTCACCCGTTCACCATTGTGAACAACAAAAATATCAATACTGTGCGCTGTATGATCGAAAAGGATAAACCTATCACGAGATTCGGGCATCCTTAGGCATAGGGATGAGTCAAATACAATCAATCCTACACAAATATTTTGGCACAAAAAAGCTGTGCTTGCTGTGGATCTCACACAATTTGACCGAGGCTTAAAAAACAGACTGCATCACTTGGTGCAATGCCATGCTTATCAGATTCAAGAAAAGAAAGTGAAATTTAGTGTGGGACATAGTAACAGATGAGGAAATATGGATTTATTGCTACGACCCAAAACAAAGCAGCAATCGACCGTATGGCTCTATGGAGATGAGCCGACACCAACCAAAGTGGCGCGCGAGCGAAGTGTCTAAGAGGATGATTGCTACTTTTCTTAATAAAACTGAAGACGTGGCTACTGTTGCATTGGAGAATTGTATCGTGAATAGTGATTGATACACGACCATTTGTTTGACGGAAGTTTTTAACGAACTTCGTAAAAATAACCGTAAACGTCGTATCATCTTGCACCACAACAATACTGGGTCTCATATGCCAAACAGACAAAAAAAATTTTTGAAGGAGCAAAATGTAGAAATTATAAGCAATCCTGCATACAGTCCCAACCTGGCACCTTATGACTTGTTTTTATTCATAAAATTAAAGATCCCGTTAAGCGATCACCGATTTTCATCACTAGAAGAGGTTTTTGAAGAATATAAAAAAATATCTTTCTGATGTCACCAGGAAGGACTGGCATAAATGTTTTGAAAATTGGTTTATTCGTATGAAAAAAGCATTTATATTACCGGAGAATATTTGGAGAAACATAAGTTCATATTGAACCATTCGTTTTTTCTATTTTATTCCAGAAACTTTCAGTGCGTTCTACATATACTTGAGATACTTGTAGTCGCTCTGACGGGGTACATCTTCCCAGAATATTTCTTTTATTAAAAATTAAGGGTTCGCACCTTAAATCCTTCATGTTACTCCGTTATCGGTTGGAAGCTATTATTGACAATTGTTAACTATTTAATGGTAAAGTAAGAACCGATGCAACGCTTTAACGTGTTCTGTGAAGTACAGAGCAAATGGTTTGGGTATGGATTATCAAATTTATACTCACATCTGTACCAACCGCGGTGAACACCATGGCATGAGTCATGCAGGAGTCGCCGTACAGAAGCCGCTCGGCTTTGGGGAGTCCGATCTGCACTTCTGTGTTGAAAACCAGCCGGTAATCATGGCTACCAGCATACGGAATACTCATTAAATTTATGAACACCGCTTAAAGTTTATACTTTCGTTTTTATAAACAAGAGTATCTGAAAATATATTTGTAATATGATCATAAAATGTGACTAGTTGCATTTTTATAATTGTAATGGAACCATCCACACTTATAAAATAAGACAGTCGAGAGTTAACTCATCAGTCTAATTGTCTAGTTAACCACAACTATGATATATGATTCTTGCCATCAAAAATACATTTAATATAAGGTCTGAACTCTAAGATATGGTCATTACAAAAAGCTAAGAAATACAATACTGGCACAATTTGAACATTATTATGTTAAACATATTGTTTGATTATTTCAGCCACTGAACGTTAACTATTAGACCAAGTCCCTCCCCCTTACATTTCCACTACAATGCCCTGGGCTAGCTGTAATCAACGGCAGCCTACGACATTGATCAAGTCGTCAGTTCACCTAGTGGGAAGGCAGCAAGGGTCCACATTTGTTATTCATCTATCATAACATTAGCAAAAATATGTACTGTTCATAGACTAGGCAGATATATTGGATTTGAAGATGTCTCGTAATTTAGTAAATGCTGCCCAGTCCACCTGAATACTTCATGTAACCTGTTTATCGAAGTTGGATCTACCTAATTCATAGTTTGTCCCAAGTAAACTATTCATTAACAACTTTGATTGGAAAGTTCTCAAATATTACTGGAGGGGTACTACATGTTAAATATATCGTAATACACAAATTGTTCTAGTGTTCTATTACATAACATAAAATAAATCTTTACTTTTATTTATATTATTACTTAAAATTTATTTGAATTATATAGAAAAAAAAAAGTAAATTTATCAATAATCTAATTGACTTTTACTAAGAATTCATTTAATTTTTAGTGTATAGTAAATGCATCTAAAATAACTTTTCCATTATTCTTATATTTAAATAAAATTTAAAGTGGCAAATTAACAATACTAAAATATTTTATTTTGATAATAAATACTCTGTCTATTAGTATACTAAAAGGAACCCCGATCCAGTAGTGGAATTTTAAACCAAATTAAGTGTATTTTATTTACAGCTCAGATTAAAAAGAAAACATAAATAATCATATTTGTGTTATCATATTGATTGCAGTATGATTGTTACAAAATATTGATGAACTAATTTTACACTTAAATGAAAAAAAACCCCTGAGTATTTAAAAAACAAGTTAACAAAGAGAAAATTCAACAAAATATAGTTTTATACAAAGCAGTATTTTTTTCAACAAGTCATTGATATATAAAAAAGAAAGATGCACAGTCCCGCGATCAAAATCGGCCGCAATAAATGAGTGCTATAACAGACTATCTAGTACTTATTTAATTTATGATAAGTGTTCAATTGTGTATTATTATGAGGATTTAATATAGCATTTCATATTTTTTCATTGCAAATACCATCAAAAGACCATATAAACCGACTGAGCAGAAACAGACCTAAACGACACTGGTCTTGTACTTCTTGTGTTGTCACAATATTTGGTCACTTAATATACAGACTTTGTTCTTATACTAATAGTCACTTTTTTTATTTTAAACAAATCTTATAATTACATGTAAAGGGAATTCATACAATTCATTAAGCCAATTCAAAAGATAATATTTCTTATATTGGAATGTTTTTTAAAATATTATATATTGGTATTGCATTTATCAATAAATTTTATAATATAAATAATAAAAAAAATGTATTACTGTATTCTACACATCTTACAAATTGTCAAGTTCTTTATGCATATTTTAATTATTTAAATTATTTTATATTTAATTAGATATAATAAAATTAATGTTTCATATTAACAATAATCTCAAGTGATTACTGCATTAAGCTTTACTATGCAGAAAAATATACTATAATTCTTTTCCCATATTCAAACAAAAAACAATAACAAAGATTGAAAATAATGTTAAAGCACTTCATTGAGATCTTATTTTAAAACAGCATCTGTGAATTGTTACATGATAGTTTTTTGTTCTATTTGTATTTAAAAATATACTTTTGTTATGGACTTAAGGCTAAAACATCAGATGATAACTAATGTTTGTTCCCTTGTTTATTTTTGGTATTATAAAATTGTATTGTAAATGTGACAGACATATAATGTAGAGTTTGAGCCACTTTTCGACATTTAAATATTAAGCAACTCTGTTTCTCCTTCTTTTTTTGAACATGTATGCAATAAATGCAAAAATAAAATCAAGCTATATTGATATGTTTTATTAAAGTGAAAACTTCTATAGGCAGGTTTGTATGGGGAGTAATTGCATGTAAATCGTGAGCGACATGGTTACGTGGTGTCTAACGCTAACATTATATCTGTAGCTATAGGTATGACGTATTACGCTTAGCCAGCAGTGTAAGTATAGATATATATATATATATATATATATATATATATATATATATATATATAATCACTAACACACGTAACACAGGCCGACAAGTATACACACGACTGTAAGTTATATATACCAATATATATCTTATAAGTATGCACATTCAGTTCCCATACATCAGTGCTGTTTATATATATATATTGAATGTGGATATACTGTGTGTTATTTAAATTGTTTTTGTTTGTTTTTGTATTTTAAATATTCAAGTGTATGATTACTGTGGAGTAAAAAGTGACTATAAAATATGTTAATATTTTTTAAGTTGTATTTATGTTTATACTGGACTTGCGCAACCCATATGTTTTGGTAATAAATTAACTATATGAAAATAAATATAATTGTTGCTTGGAGTGCCAATAAATGTCAAAACAAAACTAATGTAAACAATTTTAAGTTACAAATTTTTAATTTATGACCAGACAATTAATTTGAATATATAAGAAAAAAACTACTGTTATATCATAGTTTTAAGTTTACACTTCTGTCGGCAGTCTTAAGGGCTGCTTTGTGTTATTTAATTATTATTGTTACTTAAATTTATTCATCATTTATTTACCTTTATATTGATCAATTAGTATTAAAATAAATTATATACACATTTCGATTTTTAAGTAATGAAAATGATTTACAAAATTTCCTGGTATTCAACCAAACATATTTCAGTATTGGGGGCAGGTTTCTTAGGAATTCTGGTACCAAGTCTTGAGGGTGTTTGCAATGAATATATTTATTGAATTGAATTAGTAAAATGAAATTATTTTAAATAGATAAATGGCAAGGAAATGTGATGAGACAAATTAATTTCTTAAGGTAATTTTATTTTTCATTTGAATGTAGTCTTCAGTGAATTATGGCATAAATTTAATTCATTGTATTAATTTTGCAACTCACGCATCTAAGTCTTCTAGTCCGTTCTTTCTCTCAAAGCGCTTGGACACCTCACAGCCGAACCACACCGCTTCTCCGCCCTCGATGCTCTTTTTAACTGCCCTGTAGAAAGTCTTATTTATATAAAAGGCGTTAAGGTGAAACTGTAGTACGCACATAACAGACAGCGAATGTTTGATAAGTCTATATATTCATCTTCTCGTTTCTGTCCTATTCTTTACGCTGACCCTTAATATGACTATAGAACTCTCCAACATGCGCGCGTTTTTGATCGGTTTTGCGATTTATACATTATGTAAGAGCCGTTATGGTGTACACTCACTGCATGAGAATATCGATGGGTTGGTTGTTGTAGGCGGTAGGCCGGCCGCCTACCACGTTGCCGAGGCACTGCAGCGAGTACAGTCGTCCGAAGGGATTGCTGTCGCGCGGGTCGCTCACCAAGCACACCTGCCACATGCACACCGATTCCTTTACAGTTTGCTACAACAGAACTGAAATTGCTATTAAATTGTGAGTTTAGGACCCTATTTGCTGTCTGGTACCCCTCGTTTCATTATCTCTATATTTTTCAATTGATAATAGAACAACCATTTACAAATAATAAACAATATACTAATGCATTAGTTTTTTCCAATTACATAATACAAAAACAGTCTCTCATTACTTATCATGTTACTAATTCAATTGTAATTTTTCTTCATTAGACACAATATTGCTACCATTTTTTAATAGAAATAAAAATATGGTATTTTTACTAACAATAATCTTAAATGTTAGATATTTGGAAAATCTTCATACAAATGTAGAAATATAATATTGCACTTCAGAGACCTAATCTATACATTTTACAAAAACTGTTCAACCCTCATGTTTGTAAGTTTAAAATATTTGCTAGAAACTCATTGTGGGTGATGTAGAGTACAATAGAATACAATATTTTATAAATTTGGTCTGTTTGAATAAAATTACTATAACAATTTTCATGTGGTTTTCACAGGAAGCATGAGAATAAATTGGGGTAATATATAAGCTTTATTTCATTGAATTGTGCAATAAAAATTTTTGGCTTTAAAAATAAATATAAAGTGATCATAATATACTCAAGTTATTGCTATTTTGTAATTAGTTACATAATCCTATCGCTGTAGAAATTTTGGGACTTCTAATCATAAAACTGCGATAGAGTTTTGACACTTTTCTCTTGTATCAACCTAACATTACGTAAAGAATGCTAAAGAAACCCAAATAGGTGAAAATTTGAGGGTGCAAGGTCAGAGCTATATGGTGGATGCATGACACTTCCCAACCAAACTTTCTCAATATTTATTAAGTAGCTAACAGTGTGGTCTAGCACTAGCAAGGTGAAAAACCACACCCTTTCTGTTGATCAATTCTAGCCGTTTTTTCCCTAAGTCTTGCTTGAATCTCATTAGATGGTGGCAGTAGTGATCCGAATTGATGATTTTGCCCCGCGGTGAAAGCTCATAATGAATAATACCTTTTCAATCACACCATACACATAGCATCAACTTATTGTGAGTTAATCCGACTTTCACTATAGTCTGTGGAACTTGCTTGTATTTTGACAATGATCTTTTTCATACGTTCTTGTATTACATTTTACTCTCACCAGAGTCCAGTCTTTCCAAAAACGGTTTATTTCCAATACCATGCAATAGAGAATCGCAAATGAGTAAACAATTCATTAGATTTCTTTCAGTAATGTGGGACCCAAGTAAAGAGCTTTTTTGTATATCTGGCTCTTTTCAAATGGATAAAAATTGTTTTGTGGTCAATCTCCAGCTCTTCAGTTATGTCATAAGAACTAATATGCCGATCTTGCTCTACTTTTACAAAAATGGTATCGACTTTCTCCATAACAGGTCGACCAGAGCAAGGTTCATCTTCCACATAAAAAATACCAAACTAAAAACACTCGAACCAGTTTTGTGCTACTCTTACTGACACTGCATTAGGTCCAGAAACGTCACAATTTTTTTTCGCTGGCTTGTGTCACATTTATCCCTTTTTTGTAATAAAACTTCCAAATGTATGGAATTTCTACATTAGATTATGATTTTGGTGGTAAAAAAAAACAATAGATAAATAGCGGGTCACTGGTTTTACTTTATAACTGACTTCAAAATTAAAAAGGAACATATTCTCAATTCAACTGTATTTTTTTTTTATGTTTGTTATCTCAGAACTTTCGACTGAGTGAACTGATTTTGATAATTATTTTTTCCTTTGAAGGCTGGTGCGCTCCCGTGTAATTCCATTTTAATTTGGTTCAGTTCTGACAATAATATCTATGAAAAAATCATATAAATCTTAAATTTGCATTAAGTATGTGCGCGACAAATGGACGAATAAGTCAATATCACGCCAATCGATTTCGATGATTCTTTTTTTATTGGAAAGGATGTACTTCAAGGGTAGTTTGATGAGAGTTTGGTAAGGTTCTGATTATGGGATCCGTGTCAAAGTAACGGAACTCTTCAATTCTTAGGAAAAAATTAACAATATTCGGCCGAATCTTTTATAATCTATCCGGATATTTGAGTCACCTACCGTAACGTCGTTATGGTCAAGTAATTGTCGTAGTCGAATATGATGATCAATGTAACTCCTTAATGGCTTACAGTAAGGGTGCGATTGCTAGATATATTGTAGTGTTTCTTTGGCTGACACTGACTCCAAAAATAACAATAATTGTAACTACATTACATTGTCGTAATAATTTGATTGACTTTTAAGTAGTCTAATATTTTTCATTATATTTTACTTAAGAGAATTCTAAAATATATTTTGGTCATTGTTTGTTATTCATAGATATATGTTGAGTTAAAAAAGTGGGTAGGTGCATGGTAAACACATAGATTGTACCCACATATTGATGAGTAGAAAAAGTATGTTGATTATTAAGTTGTAGAAGAATATTTTTTGATTATTTTTGTTATTTCGATTTTTTTTTGTTATTTTTTTTTAATTTTTAATTTTTAAAATGTCATTAAAAACAAATTTTTAGAAAAACTTATAATTTATCTAAAAATAAATTTGTATCTTTTAACTACAGTTAAAACCATTTATGGCGACATCGTTTAGAACAACATACTGGTTACATTGACCAAAATCAAAGGTCCCGTCCCGGCTAAATGCTACATCAATTATCAAAATCATTGCTTTTTACATTGCTTACTACCACATACCACATTAAGGGACCACATTTGATTAATGTTTTCGGAGAATTATATCTGTAGAATGACCAGTTCAGCTGTATTGTAAACAATCGAATAGGCACAGTATAATGGTCTATGGCTATTATCATAAATAAACATAACGTGTCGAGTTAAGGGTCTTTTGTAATTCTTAGAAACAAAACACGTGCATGCCGTACAGTGAAAACCCGCTTCTACACATCTCTTCAGTCAGTGTGTTACTTATCTGTACACAAGACGCACCAAAACATATTGTTTAGTTAATTGTGAAACTTTTAATATGTCGCAAACAAAAAGAAAACAAATTAATATAGAAGAAAAATTGCGTATTATTTTAAAGCAGGAGAGTGAAATTCCAAACAAAGACTTGGCAAAAGAATATGGTGTATCACACTCGACAATTTCAACCATTTGGAAAGAAAGGGAAAAAATTTAACCCCTTGTGCCAAAAATTTTTTGAAAATGAAATGAGTCAGAACAACAAAACATGAAGATCGAGAAAACTTTTGTTAAAGTGGTTTAAATATGAAAGGACAAATAATGTGCCAATAAATGAACCAATTCTTTTAACAAAAAGCAAACGATTTTGCTCAACGTTTTGGTGAAGATTTCATTTGCTTGTCTAGTTGGATTCAACATTTCTGGGCTCGGCACGGCTGTCGACGGGAAAATGAGTGGCGAAAATATCACCGATTGTTGTAACTATCGGTTTTTACGACTAAATACTAAATATGAGTAATCTATTTGATGTGGTTGTAACATATTTTGACTGTACTTACTTTCTCTACCAAAATTTAGCTCTTCTCAAAAAAAAGTGGCATTGATTATCATAAGCCACATCAAAACCAATTGATACATTCAAAAAATATTGGTAGTAGACTTTTTTTAATGTAACTAGTCCATCTCTTCACAGATCAATTGGTACTTTCATTACTTTTAGGTTTGAAATTAAATTATATCTGTCTAGAAGGCAGTAATTCGAAATGATTACAAAAAGCCAACGTGTCGAGAGATTGCACTGTTTGACTGTATTATAGAAAAATATTAAATTAGGCAGTCAGGTGTAATTAATATTGAATTTAATTAATTAACTGATATTGAATGTAATTAAATATCAATTACATGTTTTTTTAAGTGTAAAACATGTACTACATTTTTGAAACGGAATAAAATGTAATAAATAATTTCTTTACACCATATGAATGATAAAACCACATATATATTTCACATATTTCTAACCTCTTACAGATTATCTTGAAAATATGTCATTGTCAATTTTTAAAAAGATTTGTATAATTTGAAGGAAAAACGTGGGGATGTTAGAAATCAGTGGACAGATTTGATACCTCTATTAGTCAAAATCTAAACGATCTCTATTTATTTGTTTACAAATAAATCGAGATTGTTTTCCAGGCTTCGATGCAGCTTTGAACATAGTAGGAGATAAAATTTCCTTGCTGTCTTTGTTAAGCCTGTACAACCTCTAAGGGTCAAAACGGCAACGTTAGGTGAAGTCACGCGGAAGCTATTGTAGTTGTAAACGCCTCTTTCACACCTATATAATTATTATGCTGTTGCATAAGTAATTTTTCACTTTTTGTACATGTTTCGAAAAAATATATATGCTATGTGAATGTGACAGCTGTCAATATTGACAAAAAATAATAATATACTGTTGCATACATGTGTCTATAAACACAGTAAATTCATTTCTGTCTGCACTCACATGGACGTAAATACTGTCAGTTTTTCATGGATTTTAAAATTATAAAAAAATATAAAAATAACTTATGTGATTTTATTTGCTCGAAATCACCCAACAAAATTCACATGTTTTTTTAACCTTTTTAATGTTAATTGTGAATTTATTTTTATTATAAAATGAAAACGTACGACGAAATAAATTTATGTGAAATTAACATATTTCTTTTACCCGTAAAATATGAGTGGTCCCAAAGAGAGAATGATGATTTTTTACTCTGGCTTTTTTCATTAAGAGAAAAAGTTATAGTTTCTCCTAGAGAATTATATATGACTTTTATTCAAATTATTTGTCATCTTAATACCAAAAAAACATAAAATGAAACAGCACTGTATAGAACACAATATTTTGAAGCCCTAAGAGTTCAAAATCATATCTATAAATATATTTCTGAGTGCTTAAAACTCAAAAATAGAGGGGTTTTGGGATTGGCCGGCAGGGTCAACTATTTCTCAGATGCAAATTTGGGAGTGCTGTTACGATTATATGCTTATGCTTTGGGGATAAAGTGTGATTTGGTATGATGTATGTTGATGTTTACCTTGTCATCCACATTGTATAGTGGTCGCACATAATTATCATAAAATTCTTGAGGTGTTTGTGGACCAAGTCTGTTGTACATTTTATCCTTGTTGTAGAATTCAAATAAGAATTTCTGTGGAGGAGTGCCTGAAAGAGTTGTTAACATGTAAAACACTTGATATAACAGTGAATTAATTGTGTTAATTTTTTGTATGGTTATTATTTAAGTAACATATTTTTTATATGTAAATATATTAGAGTATGGAAATGAACTATCAAAATACTGTAACTAGCTTTTGACTGCAGCTTTATCGCAATGGACATTTCTTCATTTTTAGAATAATATATTTGAAAAGCGGGAGAGTCTGACATCTCAAGGAATTCCAGAACCATACATAAATATAATCAAGATTATATACACGAACAATAAGGCAAGAACACAATTGGAGAGGATGGTCCTGAGTTTTATGTAAGGAAAGGAGTAAGACAAGGTGACCCGATGTCCCAAAAGCTATTCTTAAAGTTTTTAACACATGTATTCTGCCATGCATTACATATGGATGTGAGAAATGGGCACTCTCTAAACAACTTAGAAACAAATTGGAATATTGTCAAAGATCCATGAAACATAGTATGATAGGAATACGCAAAGCGGAGAGAATAACAAACAATCACTGAGATCAAAAACAAGGGTGACAGACATTTTAATCCAAAATGACCAACGAAAGTGAAGGTGGGCACTTGGTGAGAGAATTATTAGAGAAGTGGAGTAAAATAATTACTGAATGGTACCCCAGAAATGGTAAGCAAAGCAGGGGAAAACAGCAAAAAAAATGGGAAAACGAACTGAAGCTAACAGCGGGCTCTAACTGGAGGAGAGTTGTTCGTGACAGACTGCAGTGAAAACGACTGGAGGTGGCCTTTGCCAGGAGGCATGCTGAATTGAGGCACATATTGTAACACAACACAAACCCAACTAATATTAGAAAACAATTCAGAATAAAGGGCTTAGATAGATTTCACAAGCAATAACCTGAGTCCTTGTAAAGTTCTAATCCACCCACTCAAATAGTTATTTTGTCATATATTTTGATAGTTGTAAACTCACTAATTTAAAACTTACAGAGTACTTTCCATTAATTTAGAATAATTTTTAATTTTCCTTTACTTGTACAAAATCTTGCTTTTAGCTAAAATAAGAAAAATTCAAAAATTGTAAATTGTAATTGTATCACACAAAAAATACATTTTTGCAATTACAAACTGACATTTGTAGTTGAGATTAACAACCATGATATAAATGATTAAAGAAGATTCTTTTTAATTTTATTGAATTTATTAACTTTTCACTATTAAAAGTTAGAAAGTTATTAATTAGAAAAAAAGTATGTAATGTCATGACAAAATCGATATTGGTAAAACAGGTAGAAATCTGCGAGACATAACTAAGTTTATACGGAATCCTCACGGCGCGAATCGTATTTGTACTTGTTCGGTTTTTTACGTGGAGTAATTTCGTTACTACTGATGGCAGTCCTGGTCCTGGTGACGATTTTACCCGTACTTCGATAGGGCCTTGCTCTCGATTGCGATAACGATATCCTCGAGATCCCCTTTTTTCCTTGTGAATTATTCCATAGCAAAGCATTAATGGGTAAAAATTATTGTATTAGCTCGGGGAAAAAGTTTTAATGTATTTTATAAGTAAAAAGTTGCAGTAAAATCTCTTTGGTTGTGCTCTTTGTATCTGGCTAGTTTCAATTAGGGTTGCCATCCGTCTGGGTTTCCCTGGATTTGTCCTAGTTTGGAAGACGTCCGGGGAGCGTCCGGGCGGGGTTTAAATTGTAGTCCGGGTTTTCGATCAGATCTGTTCCCATAATTTATGTAAATAAAAACTATGGATTAGGTATTTCACCGCACGCACTGCCGACGCTATTTAACTACGCGAGCGTCGAGAGGGGGCGGGGCGCGCTTGAGCGACGCATGACGTGATCTGGCGAATGGCGATTTGTTTCAGTGTTTATGTATTTTGGTACGTTAAGTGTTACCAAAAAGGTCAAATTAATAATGTAGTAATTTAAGTTTAAAATTTGAAGACATTTTAATGTTATTATTTTAAAAGTTGCCAAACAATTAAGTAGTTTATTTGATTTAAATATTGATTTAATTTAGTTACATAGATCTATGGATGAAAACTGCAAATTGTGTTTTCTTTCTTGAAATATAAAGCAATAAACAGGTACGGCTGTTAAAATTGTTCCTTAGTATAAGTTATTATAACTTTCTGAATTTAAGATTTAAGTTGTTTTAAAACTAAATATTGTAAATTTTATGGAAAAATAAAAAGTTAAACAAGTTTTCATTTAATTTTATTAACTGAGTAACTAATATTGGGTTTGTTTATTTTTTATTTAATATTTAAGCTAAGAAGGTTAAAAAATAAAGCAAAATTACCAACTTGTCGTCACAAGAACGATTAAACACACTATTTCATGCAACAAAAGAGGCTTGAAATTAAAGTTTTCTTTTATCAAGTATAGAGTAAAACATATTTTAATCAAGATGTAAGCGAATGAAAAAAGTATTGAAATGTTCAGGGTGAAAGCTCCAAAATCTGGGGAACTTACGCTTCCAGTCTGGGGGGCAGGTTTTAGAGAGAGCAACCCTAGTTTTAATACCATTAAATAGATGATGGGAAAACGGTTTCTTGGCATTTTACTATCCACCGAAATGAGTGAACCCAACCTAAAAATTTTATTCATTTTGAAGTTTTATCAAAAAAAAAGAGGAAAAATGCGACATAAAATATGAAAAAAAAATATGACGTATATGAGTGTCTGTGAGTGTAGCATAAAACTGGTACAAGCGTTTTCAGTGCGATAATTTTGATGCCAAGATGAATCACGCTGTGGTTGACCTGTTACAGATAAGTTGAAGCCATATTGTAGAAAGTAGAACAACATCGACATATTAGTTTTTACAACATAGCTGAATAACTGAGAATTGACCACAAAACAGTTTTAACTCATTTTAAAAAAGGAGATATACAAAAAAGCTCGATAGTTGAGTCCCGCAGCTCATTGAAAAAAAAACTAATAGATTGTGTACTCATTTGCAATTCTCTATTCAAATATAATGAAAATAAACCGTTTTTGATAAGATTGATCACTGGTGATGAAAAATAAGTTACCTATGACAAGAACATGCGAAAAAATTATTGTCAAAAGGCAAGTAACCACCACAAACTATAGTGAAACTTGGATTAACTCGCAATAATATGATGCTATGTGTATGGTGGGATTGGAAAGGGATTATTCATTATGAGTTTTTACCGCCGGGCAAAACCATCAATTTGGATCTCAACTGCCAAAAGCTGATGAAACTCAAGCAAGAAGTAAAGAAAAAACGGCCAGAATTGATCAACAGAAATGGTGTGGTTTTTCACCATGATAATGCCAGACCACAGACATTTTTAGCCACTCAGCATATATTGAGAGAGTTTAGCTGAGAAGTGTTAATGCATCCACCATATAGCCCTGACTTTGTACCCTCAGATTTTCACCTCTTTTAGTCTCTCTAGAATTATTTAGGTAGTGTTAGGTTAACATCAAGAGGATTGTTAAAACTACTTTTCGTAATTTTTTGATCAGACAACCCAAAATTTCAACAGAAATGGGATTATGTCACTACCTACAAATGGGAACAAGCTGTTGAACAAAATGTCATATGTATATTATAATCAAATGTAAATAATATATGATGAAAATTACCTTGAATTTGTATGTAAAATATGAAAAAACATTTTCCCTAACCTTATATGTTAATCCACAAGATGTACTGTGTATTAAATTTCATCCAAATCCATTTATTTATGCATAATTGAGTTAAAAACATTCAATCATTGTCACAGACTGTCACATTTACAACATTATATTAATAGCATTAAGTAGGAACAGAAGATGCAATGTAAAAACCCTATTATTAATTTTCATAACTGGGACTTTTGATTTAATAAACTATTATTATCAATCATTGCGTTACAATAAGTCTCTCTCACTCTTGCTTTTTCTCTCCCTCACCTTCTCAAAACATATATATTGTTTCGCTCTCCCACTCTCAATCTCCCTTCCCTAATCCTTATTCTTTTCAAATAAACAGAGCCAACATGGCCAAACATAAAAAAAAAATAAAGAAGTTGTCTATTTAGAAGGAGTGATACAGACAAACAAACAGTAACTTGTGTTTTATGTGATATTAAGCTCTATCCATATACTATAGCCGCATAACAATACTTGATGAAATAAATATTTCATTAAAATTTGTTATCACTGTTAAATTATAAAACGACAAAGAAAAAGATAGATAGATTAAAATTGGTTTTCAACAATTGTCAAGTTGTGAAAAGACATAAACAAAAAGTAGCCTATGTCCCTTCCCGGAGTCTAAGCTATTACCAACTAAACTTTATTATAATCAGTCAGTGGCTTAGCTATGAAAACATATAGGCACTCAGACAGCCATAGTCATTTTTGTATTTATAATATTAGAATTGAAGTATGTAATTCAAGCAGACTCTTGCAGTTCTGCATACTATGAAAGTTTATCCAGATGACTTAAAATACATCAAATGAAAAATATACCAGTTCGATTTATTTTCGGCTGATTAAACATTTTAAATTTACAAAGAGATAAATAGCGACCACATATCTTCATGATATGTACTAATACTACTTCATAATAATTTGATAAACAAATGCTGTGTTACCTAAGCATGTAGCCACAATCTGAAATATGACTTTCATCTGTTGGTTGATGGTGTCTTGAATTTCACCGTCGGATGCCTTATCAGCTATCTTATCTCGGAGCACTTTGGCAAACTCTCTAAGCTAGAAACATAAAATTATTTAGATAAAAAGTAGAGAATAGGTATCATAATACGATTCACAATCTGATAAATGAATATTGTAATTACTTATTATGATTACCTTTGTTTTTAATAATGCATTCATGTGCAGACTTTTTCTGCTGCTGAAAGTTTCTGGGTAACATTTTTTTGGTATCAGTCCATGTTTGTTTATCAAATTTGCAATCATGTCCCATTGACCACCATCAGTTATGGGATCCTGCAACGTGGCATGAATTTATAATTTCTTACAGGACACTTGTACCATACTAAAGTAACTTGTTTACGTACTTTTTTAAGTAATTTGAGCTTTAAATATTAATGTGTACTTCACGGTTTTTCAGATTTTGATATAGCTTCATTTAATAAAAAAATAAGTCTTCTTCTGTTCACACATATACCAGTCAATGTAGATAGAATAAATGAATAAATGCACATTTTATTAATCAAACTTTCCTAAGCCTATTATGTTTGTCTCCACATATTTTTTAATTAATGTACTATAACCTTCATAGGATAAATAGTCACAGGTTGTTGCAGTTGCAAGAGGCCATGTACACATTAATATTAATGAATTTGGAGTGTTATTTGTATGTAAAGATCTGTCAGTTTTGAGAGCCCTCATGACATGAGAAAAAATTTTTTATAAGTACCTCCATACTTCCTACATGTCTTAGATAAGCTACGAGAAACTAAATAGAAGGGAAAGGAGAATTGATACAATCTTAAAATTCCAGTGGATCTGCGACGCCTGTAAGTATTGTCAAGACGTTTTCTCATTGAGATTCACATTTTATACTACTATGTAACTAGATAAGCAATCCTTATTAAAGGCAACGGTTTCTTTCATTTTCTAATTGTATTTTAAATTAAATTACGATAAACTATGAGGTGCACTGAAAAAATCTCAATGTCTTATTTTAATGCAATGGTCACATACTTTGTTAAAGCGAGATAGAATAATGGCAATTATTTTAGACTGGGCTTCAATAGTGACATATGCCTACATTTGAGTGGGATCAGTTTACAGTTTAAATACATATACATCTAATTACACAGTAACATACATGTATAAAAAAAGGTGTGCTTTTCATTAGAATATTTTATGGCATGGGTGTTAAAAAAGTTTATGTGGTATAGCAATTTATGATATATTTTTATGGGTATTCTAAATTGATAAGATATAGAATATCATAAAGTAATAATTTTTAGAAATTGTAGCAGTTTAGTTTTTTTTTACATTTTTGTTTGTTTTGGATGTACGTAGGTCAATTTTTATTAATCTATTTATATAAAATAAACATAGTTTAAAAAAACTAAAAAACACGCTTTTAAAGCACATTAAACTTAAAAGTAAAAAATAATCCTTAATATGGACTCAAAAAAATAATGAACAATGACGAAAAATACTAGTATTATTGTGGAAAAAGCGTGGGGCGCTTTGTGCCACATTTTTCGTATAAAGAGCAACCCACGCTTTTTCCACAACAAAACTAGTATTTTTCGTCATTGTTCATTATTTTTTGAGTTCATATTAAGGATTCTTTTTCACTTTTTAGTTTAATGTGCTTTAAAAGTGTGTTTTTGAGTTTTTTAAACTATGTTTATTTTTCACTTTTTAGTTCAGTTGATTGGTAAAAATTTGTAATTTTTAACAATACAACAATAGGTGAATTATTAATAATGCAATGCTTATTACTGTTACTAAATTCTATTACAAAACAGTAATAGAATTTAGTAACAGTAATAAGCCACTTGCTCTCACGCAGACGATACGTGACAAAATTATTCGATCCTGGCGATCCTGATCAGGATAAGAGGATAAACTTATTGAATTATTGTATTGTCACCGGTTCTTGATATGTGTACAAAGTTTAAATTAAATCTATTCATGTAAAGTGGGACAAAATCAAGTGTAAAGGAGTCAGTTACATACATAGATATATACAACCCAAGCTTATATTAATCCTGGCGGTCCTAATAAGAATAATGGGAACTTGTTATCAAATTATTGCATTGTCATTGGTCCTTGATACATATGCGAAGTTTCAAATTAATCAGACTTCTTGAAATTGGTGAAAATTAAGCTCAAAGATTTCGTTACATATATACATACATAGTTAGATACAACCGAAGCTTTTAAAAGCGTGTGAAAAAGGGTCAAAAATAAATAATCATAAAATACTAGCACAAAAGTGGTATGACAATTGTGTTACATTTATACACTGCTGCTGTGTTTGTTTTGATACTTTGGGTTAAAGTCCAGTTGTTTTAAAATTATACTAATATGAAAAGCTGTCTAACCTTGAGTACTTCACATGCTTTGTGTAGGTCATTTATATGGAAATTGTATGATTTAAAGGTGGCTTTCAGAACTACACATTTTATTTTAAATTTCATGTTTAATTTGTAACTTTGGGGTTTCTACCCAACAGAAATATAATAATTGGTAATGTATTGGCAGAGAGAAATATAAATATTTTTAAGAAGTATGGTGTCCAAAATGAGTCGTGGTTTTCAAAAAATTACTATGAGTTTACATGTATTATTGCTCAATACATGTATATATTTGTTTTAAATCAATATGTTTATCTATTCTTATACCCAGGTACATGATGCTGTTTGGGCAATCTGAGGGTGGTCACATGCAGTCAGTAGTATTGAAGTCATGGGCATATATCCTAGAATCAAATATATTTTTTTCCTGATCTCAAATACTGAAACCCTTTTCCATTGCCATTAAATGATTTTCATCAGAGATGTTTAATAACAGTTGAATACTTCTTTCCAAGTTTTAAGCACGAAAACAAGAACTTTTTCATCAGCATTGAATAATGATATGCCACTGTATGGAATTATGAACCACAGATTATTCATGTAAATTAAAAGTGAGGTTGGACCCAGAATACTGCCCAGTGGCACCCCATGTGTTGTTACATGAGGCTCACAGCTTGTATAATTGCCAAGTCTAGCAGATATCTGAAAGATAATCCATAAATAGAGAGAAAGACAGACATCATTCAATATTCACTTCAATTCAACAATTTGTTCACACGTCGACGGCGTAAGAAAATCCTATGCAAACCTAGTTGGTGGCATATTAAAAAAGGGCCAAATTTTATGCACCCAAAACCGATGAGCTTGCATAAAAAGACTGTCAATGAGGCAAAAGAGATATGCAAAGATTGTACCATGTGGAAATCTATAGTTTCTGTCTACTCTTCTGGAAAATACGTGCCAGTGTCAGTTTATATTATTATTACTATCAACAATCACTAAAGATGTATTTATAATGAGAAAATTGATCCTCCAGATTTAGAAATTGTTGGCTTTCACAGACAAGTCAAACTAATCACTTCTAATTTTAAGTTTCCTGATCAAAAATACTCAGTTTACTTTTAATGAATATTGAAAAACTAACCTAATGATTATAATGTGCACTTGTTACCCATAGTACATTATATTTAATTATAAATAAAATGTTAGAGACTTCTGCCAGTTAATTGACAATATTATACTTGGTAACTTATTGACTTACAATTTTCTCCATACCTTTAGCAAAAAGTTGACCAAGCGTCCATCCAGGGCTTCTCCTTGTTTAGCTGTGCTCACAATACAGTTCAGCCAATAGTGAGATCTTTCAATTTTGTCCCAAAAGAACAAGTAGCTGAAGAATGCAAAATGCATTGGTTGAAATATTGACAAACTCACATGTTATTACAAGTTTTATAGGTCTATAAGCTAAGCCAGAAATCATCAAACTTAGTAAACAGAAGCCAACAAGTTATAGTTCTAATTTTTTTCTTTGTGTTTATTTAGTGCAGAATCAATAAATCCATACTTTTAGTCTAGAAAACTTAAAACTTTTGAACATTCTAAATTAAACCATTATCAGAAATGTGGAAATATAAGTATATAATTTTGTAGTATGCATATAAACTCTTTCACTGCACATAGTTTTAATGGTTTAGATTCAGCTTTTAGTACTGTACTCGGTTTCGATCCAAGCCCCACCCCACCTTTCTCTCTTTCAATTGTGATTTTCATCCTAACCTCGGTTCCAGTAACATTCACTATGCATTGTATATGTTTTTTCAAAAGATGCCGGCACTCTGTGTATAAATTGAATTTAAATGGTTAAATAGTTTCAAGTGAAGAGAACAACAAACATATGAACAAAATTTTGTTCTTAAATATACTTTAGCTTTTATTAGTTGCTTCATCTGTCTAAATGAAAAATCCATTTAATTTTTATGTAGTTACATATCGTTAGCGTCAACTTCGGAAGCCGTCGGGCGCGTTCGGTCGTCATCTGCTAAAAGCCGAAGACGACGGCGAGCGTGCACGAACGGGTGAGAAGATCGCATTGCATGGTGTAGATTTAATTTTGAATTATGCAAATATTTTTCGAAATAAATTAAGGATAAGAGTGGTTTCGCATATTTTTATTCTATTGCTAATCTAGGTTACATTTTTGGTTCAGATTTTGATCTTATTATCAATTCTGATTTCATTCTTTCTAGCTTCGTTTGTAGTTATAACATTTCATTTTTATCTTTGATTTTTAACTTTGACTTTATTTTTAGTATTCACAACTTTTCTCTCTGTTTTGAGTTAGATCTCAGCCTTAGTCCATTGTTGTTAGTTGTTGGTTCTGATCCTCTCTTGTTTACAATCGGTGTCGATACTAGACTCATTCTCAGTTTTGAGTTAGATCTTAGCCTCAGTCCATTGTCGTTAGACGTTGGTTCTGATCCTCTGTTGTTTACAATTGGTGTCGATACTAGACTCATTCTCAGTTTTGAGTTAGATCACAGCGTCAGTCCATTGTTGTTAGTTGTTGGTTCTGATCCTCTCTTGTTTAGAATCGGTTACAATCAGTGTCGATACTAGACTCATTCTCAGTTTTGAGTTAGATCTTAGGCTTAGTCCATTGTCATTAATCGTTGGTCCTAATCCTTTCTTGTTTACAATCGGTGTCGATACTAGACCCATTCTCAGTTTTGAGTTAGATCACAGCCTCAGTCCATTGTTGTTAGTTGTTGGTTCTGATCCTCTGTTGTTTACAATCGGTGTCGATACTAGACTCATTCTCAGTTTTGAGTTAGATCTCAGCTTCAGTTCATCGTTATTAGTCGTTGGTTTTGATCCTCTCTTGTTTACATTCGGTGTCGATACTAGACTTATTCTCAGTTTCGAGTTACATCTTAGGTTCAGTCTATCGTCGTTAGTCCTAATCCTCTCTTGTTTACAATCGGTGTCGATACTAGACTCATTCTCAGTTTTATTCTCAGTCCTGTTCTTGAATTTTATCTTACACATGTTATTAAGAATTAATGCCATGTCAGCTAAAATAGTTTCATAAAGAACTCATTATTTACAATGACATTTGGAAAGATAAAAATGTAAATCATGGGTAATCATTAAGAGATAGACAAACTATCATGAACGTTTCCATAGGTCTTTCTTGCACTATCTTTTAATGTAATATAATTGTATTATAAACAAAACTTCTATGAGAAATCCCGTAGGTGAAGATAAAAATTGTATCTAATACTACTGCATAATTTTAGAGAATTAAACCCAGAAACAGACAGGCAGAAATAATTACTTTAATGATTTTACAATATTAAGAGATAATTTGTGATACAGTTTAGTGCATTAGATGCTATTTATAATTTTTCAAAGGATATTCTATTGGTTCTGCTTTTGGAATAGATTTGAAATTAATAGTACAATTTCAACTGATCTCTCTTAATTCTAGTTTGAGTATTCATATGATTATTTACCTCTGTGAGAATTCAAACTCTTCAAGGGCATATTTCTTCATGAATGGCAAACGCATTACATTTAAGGCTGCAAACAGCCAACACCGACCTGAATTTTCTTGATTTGTTACTGGTTTACCTTCAGATTCCACCTATGACCAAATTAAAAACCTTTAATGCACAAATTTGAAATTTTCAGAATAATCAATATTTAGTAAAAAAGGGTATTATATAATGTTAGAATATAAATATTTATGGACATAACCAGATTGACTTCTTATAGGTTTGTTTCTTTTAGTAATAGTTTCACATTTGATTGTGTTGTGTATAATTTAGTTTGAAGAGATCTATCCTCAAATTTCTTGCTCATTCTTCAGAGGTAATTGATGAATGAGTGGTTATTTTATCAAAAATTACAGATTCCTAAAATATTATGAGAAAATTGTATACAAAATACAAAAAATATCATTTGTAATATTAACGATTCAGTAGTTTCAATAGTAAACGGATAACCCATTTACAAATTTTGATAGAAAATATGGCATTAGGTTTTCTTCAACATCCGTAAAGTCCAATAATTTAATTCACTGCTCAGAACATAAAGTTCACATGATTAATCGAGACAAAATGTATTTTTTTGATATAAAAAAAAAAAACCAAAAAGAACTTTGAATTGAATTTCGTTTGTGTTTGTAGGGAAGTTCTGGCTAGTTACATAATTAATCACTCTCATATTTTATATCACCAAAATTGTGTTGAAATTAAATTAAATTTTCATGCCTTAATTAATATGAGAGACTAGTAGATGGTATAAAAAATGTGTTAAATCATTTCGATATAAAACAACATAATTAGATTTAAATAAATAATGTAAATTTTAGTAATGTTATTTACCTTGATGTTGTAGACATGAGCGGTGCTATCTACTCGTTTCTTGCTGATGCATACTTCATATGGATCAAACCGTGTGCACACATTTTGAGCTAATTCATTTTTGGGATCAGCATAGTAATCATTATGAAATTTATTCAAGAGTTTAAAACTCAAAGGTTCTGAAAGTAGACATAACAATTTATTTAGATATTTATTCATTAATAGTTGGATTCATTATTAGTTTTAATGATTCATTTCCCATTGCAATGAATGATTAAAATCAATGCAAGATTTTATACTATTTTATAGTCAAAATATTTCATACACCAGTAACCAGAGCCTAGCTAAATCATAAAAGATAGTCACACAGAACAAAAAAAAAACAGATAATGGTGCTGATAGGTTACTTCAGTGAGTGGTATATGTACTATGTATACATGTATATTAGCTGGCCCAGCAGACATTGTTATTCACATTGCGGTATGTGGTATGTATGACACACTCGCATGGATATAGAATAATTTTTCTTCGTCTTTTATAATGATTGATCTTACAGTCAATTTCAATCCTGGTTTCACTTTTGGTACTGCTCTTAATTCTGAGCTGTCATGTTTTTAATTTTGATCCCAGTCCAAAATTCAATCTCAACTACAATCCTGTTCTCAATTTTGGTTTTGGTCTCGCTATCGATCCTCTTCCCATCCCGTTTTTTATTTCGATTCTGCTACTGGTCATAATTCCAATTTAGATGAAGTTGCAGCAAATGCTAGTATCAAAATATAAACTGCATTATTCAGATATAGTGCAGCTTTCTTTGAGTGAAAGCATTTTGCAGAATGGGCTTAGTTCAAATATACTTATGATATTGAAGGTACAAGTCAGCAACTTGCTTTACTCGCCGATGTTGTATGACCTCCTATTAGTGAAGTCATTGTTAGAATCCTTTCAGTTAATATAATTACAATACTTTTAATTAGTTAATATAATCTAACAAGAAACACAAATCTTGTTAGAGTTAAGAGTATTCTTAAGAAAAAAGTAAATTTTAATTTTTTTTCTTTTTTTAATATTCTTTTGGGTTTTGCAATATTAACAACACACATGTGAGTGCTATACTCGTTATGTGGCCACATCCCAATTTCTCTAAATAAACTTATTCTTATACTCTAAGCTAGATATTAAATTCATATCACTATTAATGTTTAAATAACTAGAGACATTAAATTACAACATTATTTTATTTCTAATTTATACACTTTAAATTATATAACAAAAATTATCTGGACTGCCATTTATTGGTTCATGCGTCAATAAGTCTTCATGTTTTAGAGAAATATAAGCAATGAATTAATACAAATTGTTTTAAATAAGTATCGATTTTGTCCAAAGGATGATCCCTATTGATTTTTGTTATAGAACTCACAACCATTTAAAATATATCAATGAAAGTCAATCAACTTCTCGAGTTAGTATAGATTAATCAATCCATGATTAAAAATAAATTAATTGAGACAATGAATTACCATTGTTTTTAAATCTCGGATATCAAGGCAAGGGCAAAACATTCACAAATACAAAGTGTAAAACATACAAGTAAATGGTTGAAAGGTAACGATTTTTAATGTGATAGCCACAATCCATTAAGTATGCTGTGGAAAGAGACTTCACAAAAAAATATTATTTACACTAACTACCCAAACTGAAGGATTACCTACGAGGAATAAAAAGTAACTGTCATACTAAACAAGTAAGTTGAAATCATGAATAAAATAAACTAAATAAATACTTACTTCCGCTAGTCATTATGGCTGAAGATATTTTTCCTACTTTCCACTGATGAAAAGCTTTTGATGGTATGACAATTCTTCGTAGTACTTTATATAGCATTTATCATTGAAACAGATAACGTGATAAGAAGGATATAATAAGAAACAAAGACTAAATGAAATTATATTTTCAAAATTGTTATCTCTTTTCACTGAAGTCTAAATCATACTTTTTAATGTTTGACTTTGACATTTTGACAGTAAAATTTTGACAGTTTTAACCACATTCCAATAAAAAATAATCAAATATTGTAGTAATTTCTCTAATTTACTTATCAGATACGTATTATTAACACGACCAAAAATAAATGACTCTAATATCTTTAAAGCCAAAGAATCAAGCTTTTGTAAGCGCATTAGTATAAACAAAATAACAGGCATTCACTCCAACATTATAATAACAGACTTGTTTACCGACATGATTATAAAATAATATAAACTTGCGTTTTTCTTTTACATTGATCCTATTCTAAATCTACACCTGATTTTTATTTTATGTTTATTTCTTTTCCGGTCCCGGTTCCGGGTTCGCTTTAAGGTTGTCATCTATGTTTTGCTTTTGTGTTTGATCCCGGCCTTACTTTAAATTCCATTTTTGGTTTCGCTCTTGTTTTCGTCTCATTCGTCATTTCGATACCACTCTCGGTAGTAGTTTCGATTATGATGCCAATTTTGATCTTGATTATGACCTAACACCATCGTGGTCACAGTTGCGGCTCCGTTCTCATTCAAACCTTGATCAGAGTCTCGGTTCCAGTTTCGTTCTTAATTTCATTCAAATTAAATTCAAATTTGGCTATTGAGAGGCAATGGCTATCTAAATAGTTTATTTTTTCATTTGCTAAAACACACTAATTTCTGGAACTACCAATCGCATTTGAAAAAAATATTATGCTTTTGATAGCTCGATTCTTGAGAAAAGCTGTAAGCTATATGAATAATTTTTTGTATTTGTTATAAGTTATTTAGATAACTTTCAATGTTTCATAATTTCTTAAGATAACTTGTAATCGTAATTTTAGTATTACGCTACGACATTTATGAGCCGAGCTATTGTGGTTTTCATAAAAGAAGTTGACAGAAACTGCCGCTTTGAGAGATATTTTTGCGTGCATTGGCTAATATATATTGTAGAGCCATTTGATGGATAAAATATGTACATGATTAAGTTTGTACGTAACCCTCAGGATACGAGTCCCATTCTCATTTGTTCGACGTTTCTAATTTATACGTTATTCTATACGTTTATGTAATTCGATATTGCAGAAATTTTCAGTTTTTGATAAATAGAGTGTAGATAATTTACCTAAGATTTCTGTAGACAATATTACATCCAGAGATTACGATGTTGACAAAAGATTTGTAAGGCACATCACGTCTGATACGAATGAATTACTTTACAATAAAATTGTAAGATTTCTTTGTTTTTTGTCACAGTGAATTAGTGTGATTGAACAATTGTCATTAAATGAGTAGCCTACTTTTATTTGTCCTAATGAATTCAGCTTGCAGCCATTTCTCTTTTAGCTAATGGCTCGTGTCAATTTATTGTCGATAATAACATTACAGTGAACACGAGTTATGCAAGTGTGAGTACGACTTTTAAATTTGGGGCAAGTTAGGTATAATATTGTATTATTAAAAAAAGTTCCTAAGAATTTCGCAAGTAAGAAATCTAATAAAACAAGAGTATTTATAACATTTTGAAACTAAATTCTTTGTGCACATTATACTGGCTTGGCCAATGCTAGCTAGGCCATAGAAATTGTAACGTTTTAACCGTCACAACACTTTTATATATCGTGTGTGATGCGTGTTTACAAGCGTATGTTTGTATATAGGTATATTACATTTTTTTAAAGCCCCAAGCCAAAATGGTAAAACGCAACCCTTATAGTTTCGTCATGTCTGTCCGTTCGTAAGTCACAAGCATTTTACTCAAAAATTACAAGATATATATTGATGAAATTTAAAGTGTGTCTTGTATAAGCCGCAACTTAGTTTGGTGGTTAAATTACAAATTGATATTCGGGTAAGGCGTCACCCATACGTGTAATAGAAGTTAAATTCCTTTTCTGTAAACATCAATGTGTTCTACATATTTCTATCGTTTTTTAAACAAATATGAAGATTTTTAAATATTTTCTTGAATATATCCACTTAGGATATATTCGAAAATGCTCACCTTTTATTTTCCAATCCGTATGTCCAAAAAACATGAAAAGAATTACAAAGGTAATGCTCAATAAATTTTGTCAACGAAAGTTATTTTAAACATAATCAGATATATCTTTTTGAGTTATTTCCAAAAAACCGCGCTTTTCAACAAAGAGACGTAAGTGCCATGAAGATATACTTTTTTGTTGGTGCACTTTTAAATAACGTATTTTTATATTTTGAGACTGCAGTGTTTCAATTGCGTTTAACGCATGTAAAATAATGCGACTAAAATGCTTATACCTACTTTGTCCATGAAACATGAAAAAAGGTTAACAACGTAGTTTGTTTTATCAGCAGTGCATTTCTTTGTAGTAACGGTTACGGAATCTTAGACTGAGCATGGTCGGATATGCCGGTTTTTAACTTCCCGTTAAGAAAATTGAAAATTTTCTAAAATTTTCGGGAAGTTATTGGTTTCACCCCATTTTGCAAAAATCGTGTTCTCATCAGATCTCGACGTTCTGAGGGTCTAGGAAGCTTCCCCGATCATCCCTGAGATGATGTCCGTATGTCTGTGTAGATGTGTGTGTGCGCGTGCGTGTGTGTGTGTGTGCGTGTGTGTGTGTGTGTGTGTGTTTGTGCGTGTTGTGGATGTATGTAAGCCTCTTATAACTTTTAAACGGCTTGGCCGAATCGAGCCCACTAAACGGCGTTCCAAAAAGTTTCACCAAACTTAGATTTCCTGAAAGTTTGGGTCGATTTGGACCAGTAGATTTTGAGAAATTTTCAAAAATGTAAGATTTTTTTTTTTAAAGTGTTTTTTTTCAAAATAACTTTAAAATAGCTTGACCGATCAATTTCAAATTCTAACCAGATTTTGACCCTGCAAAAACACGTCGATTGCCGCAAATCGGGTCAAAATCGGTTGATTCGCTTGCGAGAAATCGTTGTCGAAAGAAATCGAAACAAACCGTTTTTTTTTACTCAAAAAACCGCGTCAAATCCCGTATATTTTCGAGTGTTTTGAACTCGAAAATAGCGGGAAGTTTCAGGGTTGGCCTACAGGGTTAACCTATTTTATTTAATAATTGTGTATTTATTAATTTATTTTATGTATATGATAAAACAATATATAGTAATAAAATTATACAATATTGTTAAAATAATTAAAAATGAAATATTTATATTCAAAACATTAAGAATTAAAAAAAATAATTAGAAATTTATTACAACTTTTTCGTCTTTTTCAGAAACGATGTTCCTCAACGCGGTTTGCTGTAGGAATGACAGGTAGAAATCGGAACAAAACGAATAAGTGCTTTGCCCCTCCGTGCGACTTTCTCCATCGCTCTCTCTCTCGTTGTCTCTTAAAATTTGTTATTTAGTATTTTATACATAATGATTATAATTCATTATTTTATATCTAATTTTTAATAACGATTACCGAGAACTTGTGTTGAATGTATTACCTACATGCGCTGTGTTAAATTGCATTTTGTTTCAAGATTGCAAATAGTTTACAACACCAACAAACCATACACAAAATAAACGATATATGTCGTGGGATACACGGTTTAAACGAAGTCTCTTTTGCTGTATATTATGTATGAAATGACAGAATTAAGTAAATTAACAAACAATCCTTGCCAGTAATTAATCTCAAGCATTTAAATTTTAAGTTTCATTTAATTAAATGCAGTCGGGAGATTTCAGTTAGGAAGAAAGTTTTTTTTTCAGTATAAACGATGCATACTAAAGGAATGAAATTGAAGAGTTTCGTTAATATTTCAGAAAAATATTCACTTATATAGGTTATGAATGCAAAAAATTAACCAAAGATGTATTTTCGCCCGTGTTGATACATTTTTTTTTAATCAAATTTTCGCTAATGTCGAGCTAATAACACACACAAAAGGCGTTAAATTTCCTGCTAACAAGAAATCGCTCTCTTACAGAATATCATAGTGAAAATCACAGTAAAATGCGTTGTCAATTTTGACAACATTTACGTAATACACAAAAGTTTTTAATGTCATATGAGAACACGATTAAATAAATTTTAAAAATGTAGTCTATATTAAAAAATAAACGTTGCCTATGCCGAATTATTTTAAATTATTAATATGTAATCCGATTCCTTTTAAATTAACCGGTGGGTAAAACCGCAAAAAACAGTTAGTATGTTTACAATAAACGATATATAAAATTATAATATAGAGAAAAAAACCATAATAAGTCGAGCTGGTTATTTCCATAAATAACTGTCTTTTATATCTTTACAAATTTGCTTAATAGCCTTTTTTAATAAGAATTTGCCTAATAATGGCTAACAGCGTGTTCGTAACGGGGATTGCGGGTATTCATAGGCGGCGATGGTCATCTATTTATCGATGGCCCATATACTCACTTGCCACTTATAAATCCTTTAAAAAAAGAAATTATTTTAAATTTAATTTAAAGATAGATATTGCATATTTTCACCTTTATTGAACATGCGCACACTGAACCCCCTAAATGACTTCGTGACTTTATGTAATCGACTAACTTGTAAACACAGCTTATTTTTATTTCTCGCTTTGAATCTACGTCGATCGCCATTTTTCTCGGGAATTTATATATTTTTTTTATATGTATTAAGCGAGATACCACATGACATCAAGCCATTAAATAGCCAGTATACACCAATCTGGTGGTTTGAATATCCAACAAATATCTTATCCTTATAACTGCACGTGGAGCAGTGCGAAGTATTTTTGCCAATATACTGATATGCGGACCCATAATTGAAGCAGCTAGAATTGCAGTAGTGTTACCAAATCCTAATTTCTCATTAGGATTTAGAATTATGATCATTTAGGATTAGGTGCTAGATCAATATTTTACATTTGGAAGTAAAAAATTCACATATTTAGTTTTCTATTGAAAAAGAGGTTGTTTTTAATTTCTTTGCTATTTAAATAACAAAGAAGTGTCATTTACGACAATATCTCGTGAATATCACTAACAAGGCTGAGTAAGTTATTAATATCAACTGAAAGTAGAAACAGATCTTATGGTACCACAAGCTGCTTGTCTGCAACGTGCATTAACATGCAGCATGCAACCCGCCGCTGACCCTCGAATCTGCACTTCCCCTACAAATTTCTATCCAAAGGATTGAATATTGAGTCCAGAGGATTGACAGATATCGAACACCTAAGCAAGAGTGTTAATTTTATAACTATCTTAGTCCGTTAATGGTTATGATGTTAATTTCTACGTACGTTTCATGCCAACCAGGCACATCCTTACGAAATTACAGACAGTCACATTCACAACGGTGTGAGGAGCGTTAAAAACAACCGACAAATGCGGACACAACCTCGTTAAATGCATTGCTCTCATGCAATGCCTCTATCGTCAAAGGGTGACGAAAGCATCCTTATCAGCAGCCACAGTCCACCACCAATAGACGTGACTGTCAATTGTCACAGACTAACCATCACCAACATTACCCAAATAGTTACAGGCAAGCGTCCAATAAAGGCGATTTATAAACGTCAATTTGATCATTGAGCATATTATTATTATCTTTATGTTTTAAAATTTCGAAGGATTCCAAAACATTTAAACGTAAACCCTTCTCACACACATGCAAAACATCGAATTTGTGATCGTTATTAAGCTTATGACCGGTTTCTATTAGATGTTTAGTAAAATTTAGCAAGATAATATTATTATGTGTTGGCTGGGTAATTCAATAGAATTAGATCTGTTTCAAAATTATATTAATAGCATACACCCCAAAATTCAATTTAAACTAGAGGAAGAAACAAACCATTCTATATTTTTTTAGATCTGACCTTAACTAGAAAAAATAATAGACATGAATTTAAAATATATAGAAAATCCATGCACAAATACCCATTTCTTCTTGTCATCCAAGGCAACACAAATTGGCGGCTTATAAATCAATGATACATCGATTATTCACCATACCCCTTAATAATCATAATTTCTAATTAGAATTAAATAGACTACAATGGATTTCCGAGAATTAACACCTCACACAATACAATACCACACATATGAATTTTAAGACTTTTGTGATATTGCCAACTAAAACTTTGGTGAGTTGTTATTCTTCTCAACTATGACATAACACATGCATATGTATAAAAGGGTGGTAAACGAAATCAACAGATAATTTGTATATAATGGAGATCATAAAACGTTATTATCACTAAAATAAAAAATATTGAAAGAAAATTTAGTTATTAGTAAATCCGATAACGGGAATGTTATTTTAATATTGAACAAGTCTGATTACAATAATATAATTAATAACGAAAAAGATTTTCAAAAATTAAATATAAACCCACCAATAAATACATTGTGGAAGTTAAACAAAATTTATCGTCTTCAAAATTTTTATTAACTGAAGAATCAGAAAAAAGAAATTTGATACACATGCCCCTAGATTGTATGGTTTGCCAAAAGTACTTATAGAGGGTGAGCCGGTTCGTCCGGTGGTATCGTATGTGCAGGCGCCACATACGATACCACCTACCACATATGGTAATATGATAAAAGAAAAAAATGCATTCAACCTAAAATATAGTTTAACGAATTCTGTTTAAAAATAATTAGTTTTTGAACGAAGCGTTGGATACTGAAATGCTCATGCTCAGCTCAGCTCACTTGTCTTCATGAGAACGGCTCACATACGTTTCACGTGTTTAACGGAAGGTTTCTTATAAATCCAAATATTAAGTTTTTTTACGATCGAAGTAATTAGTCTCCGTTGTAATAGTTACACTAAAACTGTTAAATTTCAAATTCAAGTTTAAAATATATTAATTTCATATATTATAAAATAACACTTTAAATATGTACTACATTTTTTTTGCGAATTCACACTTTACCACTCGTTCAGAAGGCAGTTTTTCCTTAAGAAGGACGAGCAAGAAACTTTTTTTTTGTATGTTCTCAAATATAGACAAAATAAATATAAATACTGCAGTAGAGCCATATTGTAGCCGACGTGGCTGCAGCATAAAAATGGGCCAGCTCAACCGGTGAAACACCACACTCTCATAGAATATGGACGTGAAGTAGCTGCTTCCATTGTTGTGTTTCGTCCAGTGAGCGACAGTTCCGGTCGCCCATTCCCCTTCCATCATTTCGATCCCCCTTCCATCAGATATCCTATTCCGTTCCAAGGGGCCAGTGACGCACTAGTGACTTTTCTTCGGTTGCGAGTACCATAGGCGGCGGCGATTACTTACATTCTGATGCCTCCCTTGCTCGTTTACTCCTCAAATATGGAATAAAAAATATCATTACCGAATGAAACAGCCCGATTCTTAGTCGAGCTAAATCTGTATATCCACAGGGATCTTATTGAATATGCGCACACAGCCCCCCCCTAAATGAATTTGTTGATTTTGCACAGTCGACTGACAGTTTATTTTTATTTCTAGAACTGAAATTATGTCACTATTGCTTTTAAAAATCTCTAATTTTTTTTAAGTATTTGTCAAGTATAAATTGATTATTTATAACTTAAGTATAAATATGAATTGGGATGCCAGACTTAAACTTGCTTTCAAGAGATATACGAGGTCTGAGCTTGTAAATTGCGCGAACACTTTGCTTCTTACGCATGAACATTCTATGAATGTCCTCGAAAGCATGTACTCGAAAAAAGATACCATTATACATCACGCTGTGGAAACAGTTAAAGTAAACTAATGAAGCGATAGGTTTCGATGTCTGATAATGATTTTTTTCCGCATAGGCGGCAGAGCTTAACTTTTTGCTAACTCACAGATTTGAGGACCCCGTTGAAGCTTGTTATCTAGAATGATTCCCAAGAATACAGTAATATTAACAAACTCCAATTCATATTTTCCTACGAAAATAGTTCCAAATCCATATTGTACATTTGGAAGTGAGAATTTTATATATTTTATTTTAATTTCATCAAGACGTAATTTAATTATAGTAAAGAATGCGCCAATTTTAAGAAACAGCATTATTCACATCATCATAAGCGGGCTGTTATCTTTAAAGAACAACTAGGTATGGGCTGAACACAGTACTATCTCATATACATCTTTAACAAAGCCAGATAAGTTATTTACATAGTATGTACAAAAACAGAAACAGACCAAGATTTGATCCCCGTGGTAAACCGATCGATCACTGTAATTATTTTATTCCGTCAGCAATATGATCGACTGTTGTGAACTACCCACATAAAGGAAAAATGAAATAACAGATTAATTTAAGGAATTTGACAATAGTACCTCGGGATGCGCAATTTGTTCCCGATAAAAAAAGGAATCGATTGGTGTAAAAAAATTTTTTAATTAATTTAACGACATATCTGGTAAAGATTCCACTTCAGCAAAAAAATGAATTATGCTAATTTCATTTTTATCAAAAAAAGCTAAAGTTCATAAATATAGTTTTCTCCTATCGCTTACGGTTTAATATATGCCCACACTGTCCCATTAAAAAAAAAAAAAACACTGTGTATCCCTAAATTCAAGCGCTGATGAATTACTTTTTTTTTCTAAGCAGTCAGTGCGTTCACAAGTTAAGTACAATCAGTTAAAATTATTAAAGAGGTTTCTTAATGCATTTTTGTATCTCAGTATTCTTTCTTTATGTTTACCTTCTGTTTTTATGAATACTTTCCATCCTATGTCTAACCCCAGATTTAGAATAGAGAAAAGCGGGGCACCCGCCAGGAGTGGCAGTATCAGGGGGCGCCAAAACCATAAGTATTGTATTATGGTTGGTTGAAACAGAAGACTTGCTGCACGAAGCGCCTAGCATCTAGCGCATTTTGTTCTGTAAATTATTCATTTTCTTTTAAAATGCCCAGTCGGTTTCTGAACATATTTTAAGCGTTTGTTCCGAAATGCGCTGCGAGCAGCTGCAGTGTAGCAGATTTAATTATTGACAACATCTAATAATGGCGGAAATTTTAATTTAAGTCATTTATATTTATAAACTTTATAAATAATTATCTATAAAAAAATATTTAAAAAATATATTTAATAATTTATTTTTTCGAAGAAATTATTTGTATAATTTTTCAAAAATAGAAAAATACGTTATTTGGAATAAATAAGAAAAAATATTAAATTGTCTAAAATGGTAATTATATACTATTAAAGTTTTACCTATAAACATTGAAAAGTCCAAAAATTAATAATATTACTTTTGATTACTCACAAGATACTGACTACTTTTTTGATATTGTTGTATTTTTTTCATATTGCGCATGAAAAATGCAATAAATTAAAATAGTCAATAATTCAATTTTTCAATTTTTTTAAAAAAGAAATTTAATTTTTAACTTATTTCCTTCAAAATTATTATATTTTACTCTTAGGAGTAGAACAAAATTAAAAAAAAATTACGAGTCCCGATTCAACATGATTAACAAAAATGTTTTTAAGAAATTTTCCAAAATAATTGTCTTCGTCCACAAATTTATTTTAAAAAGAACCCAGAAATATTTGAAAAAAAAAATGGAAAAAGAAATTATTTTCGAAAAACGTTTTGTCACACAAATGAAAAAAATTTTAGCTAATAGGAATAAGAAATAAAATTTATGAAAGGTTCCTATTGTCCCAATCACAAAACATGCCATCCATTATATATTTGTGAATTTTTATTAACAATTCATCTCAGACTTTGGAGAGAGAGGGCGCCACTACCAAATTTCTGTCCCTGTTCAAAAAATCATAAATCCGGGGCTGCCTATATCAATCCTGGTATGCCGATAGGAATGTATCATAACGACACATAAGACGCGGAAAATATCGATATGTGCCACCTGTGCTTACACACTTAGTACCTATGCAACCGAGCTTTGCTCGGCGTCTATCGAATTTGTTGTGGGAATACGATCGAAGGGAAAAGTTGCTTATGCTTATTTCAAATAATTAATATTTGGATATATAACATACATTAGACACGTTTTATTTAGATATGTAGTGCCATCTGTAGTGTGTGCCATTTGTTGTTGAGAACCAATGATATAACAACAATGTAATTAGCTCAAAATATTAAGAAATTGTGCTACAAATTAACGCTTAGGTTTTTTTTATTACGTTTTTTCGAGGAAAAATTTAAAAAAGATAAACTTGCAAAGTAAAACTTCATCAAAGTACTTTATGTTGAAATCGTTATGGTCGTTCCGAGATGGCGAAGTGTAAGTTCATGTAAATATACTCCACAAGAATTACTTGTTTAAAGCAATGAACTATTGATGTTCGTATTTTGCCATAAAACAGTCGTGTGTATAGCATAAAGTTGATTATTTCGTCTGTAGTATTGGTATGCATGAGGGATAAACAAATGACAAGCAAGCTGACAATGCTTTGCTTTCATATATCAGTAAGTAGAGATAGAAAATGATTTTGCTATTTCTTATCATGAGATTATTTTTTTTTTTTTTCCAAACATTCTTAATGACTAGAACTTTTCTATTGCTACTGTATTTTGATTGCTTTCATTCGAAATCTTGTGTGAACAATTTTTAAGTTGATTTTTAAAATTTTCTATCGATCACATCAATCTTTAACATTTAATTTTTACTCGTTTTCGCCCGTGGCTGCGCTCACGGGAACATAGAATAAATTTCTTCTTCTTTTATATAAAACAGTTTCTCTTTCAATCATTATCCCAATTCCAGTTGCGTTCTCTATTTAAATTCCGATTCCACCGGCTCTCCCATTGTTCGCTCAATTCTGAATTCCAATCCGAGTCCGACTTCGATCACGATCCCTTTCTTGATCCAGGTTATTCGTTACATCGATGCACGTACCAAAAGTTCACCCGCGTGGAATTCTTATTCTTTTATGTCTGTGATTGTTTTGTCCCCGATAGACTGCAGTATTTACTGCAGTGTTTGTGCAAGTCCCCTACGGCTCACATTCCGATCCCGGTGCCACTGCTACTCCTACTCCTTTGCGCTGCTTTTGATTTTGATCCCGATATCGCTCTCGGTTCCATTTTCATTTGGGTTCATGATTTTAATCACGATGCCAATCTATATGTATACAAAAGTTACCCTTGTACAAATCTAAAGTATTTATCAAGCAAACACTGCACAAAATGGTATTATATAATATCTGAATATTTAAAGAATAAATGGACATAATGAGTTCGACTTCCTACAGGTTTGTTCTTGCAATAGTTTTATATAAGATTGTATTTTCATATAATTGATTTGAAAAAAGATATGCTCAAGATTCTTGCTCATTTTTCTTGAGGTATAACTGCCTTACGAACGAGTGGCAATTAAAAAAAAGTGGAGATAATTAAAAAACTCTATATTCCTTAAATGTTGTGACGTACTTATTCCATGTGTTATATTATAACCTGTGAAATAAATATATTTTGAATTTCAACATACGGATTTAATTATTGACACTCGACTATCATCACTGTTAGACCATTGAACTGAATTTCCTGTACCACGTAGTGTTAAGCGAATATCGTAGCCCTGTGGTAATCCGCACGCCAGTAATACTAACCTGATTCGTATTATTGCTGACGTAGCAAAATATTTTTTTAAATATTTTATACATTCTTTGAAAAGTAATCGGACAATCGAAAAATATATCTACAACAAACCCATTAAAATTGGTTATGTACTTTTTTAGATTAATTTGCAAAAAGAAATAGTTACGTTTTAATATAAAAGTACAGCTCGTTATCGTTTCTACCCTGTAGAGAATAAAGCCGACCTTTAATTTACTCGTTTCTCGTAAGGATTTACAATAAACAAAATCGGTGACAACCGTGTCGGACCACGCGCAGAGTAGGGTTCCGTAGTTGACCGCCACAGTATACAGATTCAAAGTGAGCTTGTCGTGTGGTACTATGAACCTATTATTTGAGTTCACGGCTTAACGGCTGATAAAGTCTAAAGACGGGCCCACATAGGACGGGTGTTAAGTATGTTATGATTTGTGTGTGTGATGTGTCCATACTTATATTAGCTGTTTCATACAACCGACAACTTCATTTAAGCAAGTTCTAATTTTCTAAAATTAAAGCATTTGTACGATATTACGATTTTTACTTCACGTACATTAATTTAATGAATCAATGTACTTACTTGAAGTAAAAATCTATCACTTGTTATTTTGTAAAGCCCACTTAGCTGTGACAATTTTTCTTTTAATTTCGTTATATTTGATACTGCTGCGAATTTCTCCATATGTCCAAAAACAACCATTTGGCGGGGGTATTTTAAATTTAATATTTTACAAACGCATTCCAGAATATAATAACGGTTTTTACACACTTATCAAATGGCACCCTATACCACAAATGAGACGACTAAAAATTGTTATTCAAGTTTTTATTTTATCCCTTTGTAGGTATGATTAATAAGTGTACCGTGCCAAATTACAGCATTATAATACTTTTGGCGGGTTGCGCCAAATCTTATCGATTACGTTTACTAATTACTCTTTACTTTTGCTGAAACCTGCCATATGAGTCTTTGAGCTAAGCCAAGGACAAACAAATGGACGGATATTGTGAAAATATAAAGGTTTCTTATTGACTACGGAACTCTAAAAGTACCAAAATACCACTGATGTTTAATTGAAGCTGAGGTAAAATCGACAAATCTAATCAACATAAAATGGATAACATAAAGTTAAAGAACACGCGGCCATGTAGGGGTTAAATGTCAGTTTTTAAAATAAAAATAGCCTTGGGATTTAGGAAAATTAAAGGCAAAAAAAAGAAAGAAAGAAAAGAAAAAGAAAAAAGAAAATGGGAAAAAATTGGGATACTTAAATGAAACAGTGTTTATAATTTGTTCAGTACTTCTTAAGATTATGATTTACAAAGAAACGAACAAATAAAATTTATTACAAAGTTTACTACATCATATATTAGTATAGTTAAATTATTTTTGTTTCGACAGTAGCTTTGATAATTACCGCTCTGGAACATAAAATCTACTCCACTTAATATTTGTTGTTGAATGCGTATCTACTGTAAGAGAATATTTTTAAAATTTTTTCACAATTGTAGACCGAGTTTTACATTTTATCTACCTGACTATTATACCTATCTATACGACTACATATATCTATATGACTATATATTCGCATTTACAGTGACACTAAAGATTCAAAGCAGTGTTACTAGATGGCGCTAAAGAAATGACTTTGGATAACTCAACTAGCCATATTTATTTAAAGAGTATTTATATTCTGCATAACAAATAAACCTAATAGAAATAAAACAATAAATAATATTTTTTTCAGTCCATGCGCTTACTAGTAGGTCAACTACGTAAGAATATTCCCTGAATTAAAATCAATAATATAACCCGATTGTTTCAAAAAGTATGGTACCTATTAAGGTAACCTTCGTGTTGTGCTAATCTTCCACATTCAGTCGATATTAACAAAAACCAAATAAGCTGAGGTTCTTTCTTCCGTTGAGTCTTTTGGATAACATTAGAGTTTGGTGTAAACAAATAAGGTTCGAATGGCGTTAAAAGCCTATGAAGATGCGTGTCTTCGCGCTGAATTGTTCGGCCAACCGAAACCAGATAAAGACGAATTTCTTGACATGCACAAGCATCTAGATGTTGTGGAATTCGACGAGGTGGATATCAAAATAGCTGAGGTGTGTGTCAATAGTGCGTTCTTACTAAAATATTGATTCATTTTCTTTTATTTACATGTATATTTGGACATTTTTAATTTGATTGAACTGATTTGATTGGTACTTGCGTATATACTTTTTCAGAACACGGCAATGCTCAGTGAAGACCTTAAAGCAGCCAACGGTGGTGTAACTGAACTCAATACAATTTTAAATTCTACACAAACAAAATTAAATCGACTGAAG
The DNA here is from genome assembly GCA_005406025.1 of Eumeta japonica. Classification (NCBI taxonomy): domain Eukaryota; kingdom Metazoa; phylum Arthropoda; class Insecta; order Lepidoptera; family Psychidae; genus Eumeta; species Eumeta japonica. The sequence continues at coordinate 63,475 of BGZK01001603.1, forward strand.
GTAAATAAGTATATCTTTTCAATAAATAGCCAATCAGTTGTTTACGTAATATAATTATTATTGACACTAAATGTGCATATAACTAATGCTTTATTAATAAAAGAGCAATTTGTATATACTAACACAAGCTTTTGTTGAATATTATTTTATCAAAATCTACGTATAGGAAGATCTCCGAAAGCACTAACGCAATAAATTGTCGGGAAAATATTAGAAATATTTATAACGAATTCTAATGGAATAATGGAATGGAATCATAAGTGTCTAGTTTGTGTCGTGGTCTGTACTAGGTAGTAAACGTGTTAATTCAAATAGGCGAAAGAAGATATTTTTTACCAAGAGCAAAAAACTTTTATTTTTCATGTGAGAAAATGTACTCTATTGTTTCCCTTAGGAGTAACATTTTTCTCATATAATTCAAGCTTTATGAGCAAATTTTAAATTTAAATAAAAATTACGAAATTTAATAAATTTGTTGTTGTTTCTAATTACACACAACAAATTAACAAAGCTTGATTACCACTCGTACTAATTAATACATTTTCTGAGGAAGCCTTTTTTTCTTTTGGGAAATAATTCTTCATTTCTTTAACTGTATTATTCATCGAAAATTAAATCAAAATTTTCTACGTAGTAAATCAATTTCGAAATTGAAATAAATTATTTCGTTTTAATTGAAATACAATTGTAACGAAATAAATTATATCCAAAAAAGTACGTACGAATTAATTTAACAATACATTTTTCAGTAAAAAATATTATTTTTAGACAATTGATAAAAACCGTGATTTCATGACTTGGATTATGAGAGTACGATTTCTTGTAAGCAATTCTATTTTTTCTCTGTAACGAGAAAGAAAAACAATAGATTGATTATTAACATTAGGTAGAGAATTGAACTTTACCGAACACAGGATTATTCGTAAATGACAATGCTCATTGCTGTATGGAACATGTGTCGCACCATATATTTTCGTGTCAGCATGAAATTTGTTTGAATCAGGAGTATTAACAAGGAGCGTCAAAATTGATAGATAAGTCATTTCCTAATTCTTGGCTCTTAGCGGATATGAACCTGAATCATTACAAACTTCCAAAATACCTTTGAAGCTTTTGTTTGTGGATTAAATCAATTTGTAATGTGAAAAATGATCATTTGAAGTCAACACTTATTAAGTTTACTTTTTAATAAAAATTCTATAAAAAATAACGTTCCAGCATATTTATTACATTATAAAGAAAGTCTATTTTATGTATATTTTTAAAATTGTATTCATATATGAATGAAACTTGATGCAGTAATTGGGTTTAGTTCCACAAATATCCTTTATATTTTTTCGTTATTTTTGCGGAGAAGTTATAGAATTTAAAATGTTGAACTGCTTATTAAAAAGCAAAGTTAAAATTTATGTACTCATAATGCTGACACATGTTGTATTTATACGACATGTGTCATATAAATACAACAACAATTTTGTGTTGTTCTAACTTATATTGCACGAACACTAGAACATTGCACTCGTCTAATCGTTGGAATCCGAGACTGCATTTCGATTAAATAATGCAATAACGCCATATTGCTTTGGCTTGTCAATATCCAAGAATAATAGTTTCATTTATTTAAAGATGGCTTTTTGGTACAGTGGTCGTGGAATGGTCAGCATCTCCGTTTCTTGGAAAGTAACAGGTTCGATCTCCGACCGCCTCAGGCGAACTGACCAATGTGTGTATAATTTAAAAAGAAGCACCTGTGCCGTCGTCAGACGTCGTTACTGCTTAGACGATGTCGATAAGATTGAGAACAATAAATTTGTATAGTATAACACATGAAGTTAGTTACGAAAGTGTCGCAATGGTCTGAAATAGGAACTCAAGGGAGAAGAAGGAAGGATCGGGGAGCGTTCTACCTGCGCATTACTTCATTCGCAAAGACAGTTTCCTGTGTTCTATTGTACTAAAAGCTCGTGCGACCGCGACGGTTGGCCCTGCAGTGAGCTGCGCAAACCTGACACAGCAGTGAATGATACACTGCAGATTATGCGCGGTTGTGTGCGATTTGAAATGCTTTTGTTTTTTAGTACAAGTAATTGCAATTACGCTGACTTCCGTTGGTTTTGAAGCACTAATTCTATTTAAAAAAAGTGGACAGTCGTGAGACTGTAGGTAGAAGCTATGCTTTTTCGCCATTGATATGCATTGCCCATTGATTACAGATAACAATAAAATACCATCACCAAATCATTGCCCAAAATATCATAAGCAAGCGTCCAATAACGTCGGCTTGGTAAATATTCATTTGGTTATTAAGAATATTTTTTTTCGAATTAAATAAACTCTACAAATTTTTGATCTGTGTCCCTTAAGCTTTTTTTTTATATATCGATTGTCGTTTAATGATTACAATGTTTTCTTCTCTCTCAGGCCTTTTTATATATCGAATTTATATGATAATTTTTATTTTACGTTTTTTATTTTTTTAAAATTCAATTTATTAATATTATTTGTTTATTTACTATTTATTTGTTTAATATTGTTATTACTAGTGTTTTTGTTCTTACTGTGGTCTCACTTCGTAGCACCTGCTCACAAGCTTGACGATGAGGCGGCCTTCGCCTGACGCAACCACATTTGAGGGGGTCGAACGACCCGTCCCCCGCCACGTTCGTGAAGCAAAAAAAAAACTGTTCAGACATTTAATGATACTCCTTTAAATGGCCGATTGGTTTTCTTTTTTTTTGTATTATACATGTATTATACTGACGAGAAGAGGGAATAGGGTCAATATCGTGATTGGTAATGAGATTAGAATCAAGTTTCGTATTGAGGTTTTATTAAAGATCGAAATTGCGATGAAAGTTCTTTATTCACGCGTGTTGAGACCGCATGCAAAAGTTAGTAACTATTAACATAAAAATTATATGAAACAACACAATATATAAACACTTTACAATATACACTTGACAATAACAATAAAGCAATATTATTTACACCGTAGCTACCACGTGGAATCGTACAGGTCGACTGCTCGGCACCGACTACATACACACAGTACGCGTACACTATAGGTACATATACATTATTCATTCGCGAGTTCGCTTCGGCTTGACTTGGCCCGCCTCGCCTCCTTCACTCGCCCATTTTTTCGCCCTCTCTCACTCGCCCTATTTGCTGCGCTAGAAATCGTACGGAGTAAGAGATCTTACGGTGTCGTTTTTTCCAAGTTAGGTGCAGCCGTCAGGTCCGGGGTAAGAAGCATGACTTCAAAAAACTTATATTATCTTTTAATCTTTCCTTTTTATTTTTCAGAATTGATTAATGCTTAACCTAAATATCGTTTTCGTTCTTGATTTCGTAATAATTTTGTCTGTATAGTTTAAATACAATAAAGAGTATATTTAATTTTGTATCAGATATTTATTTGTATAAACGATATTGTTAATTATGAAAAAATATTAATTGCAGGGCGTTTGCGGAAGCCTAACTAATTTTTTCCGTGGGAAATTTTCTGGTCAAAATTTGTCGTACTCTACTGGACCCAGTTACATCGGGCACACTAACTACGACAAAGACTACGTCGTGGCGAACGCTAATGCCGACTCGGCGTTCACCGGACCCAGCGGCGGCGCCGGCGCCGACGCGACTATCCCTCGTTCAGATCCAGGGAAAAATTGCGGCGATATTAATTCAGCTTTGAACGACTTGAAGACCATGCAGGATAACGAGAATACCGCTTTAATTAATAAGAACAAAACAAAAGACATCGGAGACCAGGTGAATTCGCAGATAAGCAAATTGGATAAATTGATTAACCAAGCTGACCGCGCCCAGGGCGCGCTACAATCTCAGAACAAGCAGATGAAGTGGATGCTGCGATAGCTTACGAAGTAAATTCTAGATAACAAAAACGTCCAATATAGCCTTTTGCTCAAGTAGATGAATATTATAATTTTTCTATTTCATGCAAAAATATGTTAAGGTTTTATGAACAATAATCGTCAATTGATTCAAACTGTACATTGATTTTGCATATTTAGTTATATTAGAGACAAAACGGAATTCGATCGCCAGAAGGTGACGGGCCTTTATAAACTTTAATACAAAAGCAATAGTCACGTGTGTCTAAATTTAGAACTGAGCTACTTGAAAAAACTTGTTAAACGTTCATTAGTGCCACATAACAAGGTTAAAACTGCTTACAGAAATTCGTTACTATTTTTTTCACTTGTTATAATTGCATATAGTTTTTAGAACTACTTGTCCAGTTTTATTGCTTAACGTAATGAAATAGTCAATTCTATACATATATATGCGAGATTGGAAACCCATTTTCAGCGCGAATGGAAGTGGACGAGCCATTTGACATTGCCAAAATAGAAGAAGAGAAAATATAAAAACACAAAAGTTTTTTTTGTGGTTTGTGTGTGCCCTTGAGTTTCATCATACATATTAAATTCTTTCATTATGAGAATGCTTTACAAATGCTTAAAACTCATGGATTCGTACAATAGTACATAGTTATAGACTTATGTAAACTCATACATTTTGAACTTTTCTATTGGCGTTATCGCTAAAATAATGACATCTAGGTCTGCTATTGAGAAAATTATAAAGAAATTTATTCAGAAATTATTGTTTTAGCTGATTTTTCGTACATGACTCTAAAACTCTGTTATCACTAAATATACTATATGTCAAAATGTGATTCGTAAAAATCTTATTAAGTGATATTATTAGCTTTTATAAGGCAAAGTATTTGAAAAATGCTATGTTTCCATTACAGTGCAGGAAAAGCTGAATTACAGTTTGACTTGAAAAGCCACTTTTAGTTACATGCATCAGTATTTTGAGACAAGTTGTCCAGATGGAGCAAAAGACATGCTTATTCCTCTTAAGGCACTCCCATACTGGTGAAGCTTCTTAGACTCATTACATTTTAGTTCTTGTTTTTAAATATGACTATGTAAAGACATTAATTTCCTCATAGTTTATTATTTTAAGTCACATATATAGTGTATATCTCATACATAAAATGTATAACCGCTCTAGAGAGTAAGTTGTTTCTGTATATGAGCAAAATATTTATCAGATAAAGCAAAAGGAAATATGTATTACGCTTTACCAAAATAAATAATTTAATATTTAGATTCAAAGCGCTGCAAAATGATACTTTAGGTAACACACAAATAAATAAAGTTTTCGCCATCATTGGCATTTAAGGCTTCTCAAGACAATATTTATATACACTTGATTCTTGTGTAGCTTCGAAGAAGACATTTATAGATGTAAAGTATAACCATGTAATGTGATACGGCTGTTGTTAAACAACGATTAAAATTTTAAAATCTTTAATGGCTTTTTTCCAACTTTTGAGTGACATTTATTTCGTTCTAGGGATGAATGTCGTCAATTTTTCATTAAAGAAACGGTAAGTATTCTGTAAGGCCACAACCAATAAGGCGTTACGTATTGTTTTTTTTCCCTACCTTTATATTGTTTTTGTTTATCGTAATATTGTAATGGATGAATACATTTGATGACGTTAATATCAAATAATGTTTCTTCAAATTTCAAATAGGAGCATATTATCGCTTTAATCACCTATTTTCTCTGTACTTTTTATTTTGTATAGACAAATCAAACAGCGATTGATATGTTTTCTGAAATAGTTTATGTGCTGCTAGCAATAAAAACATTCGTTAAGAGGAACCGCTAGTACGGCATTGATTTCTGTTCGAGTGCGTCCCACGGCCAAACAAAAACTTTGACGAGCGAACCGTGAACTCGAACTATATAAGTGACCGCCGGCCGCATCGTGACTCGATTCAGGCACACAGTTAATGAACAGCCGCGATGCTTCTCGCTTACCTATTAATCTGTCAGTTAACTACGTCGGTGATTGGCAATCCTTTCCATAAGTACCCGTTCGTATTCCTCTTGGATATAGGTAATGAAGAACTGGAGAAAACGAACACCGAGCAGATCAGAATCAGCGCTCCCGGAGGTTCTTTAGCTCTGAGGTATCCCGCAGCAGGAGCCGGTGACACGATATCGCACGTGAGGGTCAGCGGCATAGATTTTGGGACCGACCTTAAAGCTAATATAGTAGACGGTGGGCCGGGTTCTAAGTACGTCGTTCTAGCTTTTTCTGGAAACGCCGGAGTGCCTTACGATGCCGTTTTGACTGTACAAACGTTATCTGATGATATGGCTGACAACGAACAGATCCCAGAAAGCGTGGACGGTAACGTGGCGCAAAATGATTTATCGAACGATACTCCAAGCAGTGACGTAGCAGATAATGGCGACGAAGAGTACGATGATAACGTTTCTAAGGAAATACTGAGTGATCAATCGAGTAATATTAAGAACGCAGAAATCGTGCAGCAGCAGTCGGCGTCCAACGATTTCAATTATTCTGAGAATCAAGTATTAGACAATGATGACTACAATGATGAAGAGCAGAATGAGGATGCAGATGGAAGAAAAGATATACATAATCTTTATAGACAGATATACGAAAGATACAATCAGAATAAAGTTCGAGATTATAATCCCAAAGGGGAAGTGAGCCAAGCAAGTGTTGAAGATTCTTACAGCAGCAACAGTCAAAGTAAAGATGTTTCTGGCGAACCAAAGGCAGAGCCGTACAGTGTAAACAACGGTTTCGTCAACGAGGACTTCACTGGAGAAGATCAAATAGGTGTCGTCGATAACAACCTGTACGATAAATATAAAGCGCTTAAGCCACATCTGTACAATAACGTTAGAGTTTATCCCCAAGAAGCTGTGCATGACGCTGAAATAGCAAATTCCAGGAACGACTTCAACACCGGAGAAGATCCCGTAGAAATAGATCAAATGTTCAACGATGAAGAGATTCATAACGATGCCGACAAATTTAAAGATACAAATAACAATTATTTTGATTCCGATGATAGTTCCGCGGTAGCTTACTAGCTGTTTTTTATATAATAAGGATTTTTTTAAATTCGTCAAGTCATTGCGTTTTTAAAACGAACTATTTGTTTTAATAGATATTATGTACCGAGTGTAAGTGTAGAGTTAAAAATATTTAAAACATAGTTTATAATAACAGTGTATATCTGATTTGTTTCTATTTTAATGAAAATTGTTTTATTATTGTTAATATTAACAATAATAAAACAATGTTATTATTGTTTTTTATGATTCTGTTATCGTTTAGAATTTTTTTTTGAGTCTCAAATCATCCACATGATATTTACGCCGAGTTTAAATAATTGGTAATAAATTACATTGAAGTATTTGTCTATTTATTTCCTGTATTTTGTCTTTGATAATGAGTTCTATGTTCACAAGAATATAAGCCCTTAGTGAAGGGATTTAGTTTTCTGTGAACAGTGAACTAGTTACTTAGAAAATAAACGTGTAATCTGCCTATCGGATGAAACCTGCATGCTTCTCTCCATTCGAATAGAAGTCATCTATGGAGTGTGCAGGTAGTTGTCGCCATATAGAGAAATATGTTTTCAAATAAGTTCAGGAGGAAACGATAGAATTCTGTTGGAATCAGCCAATATTCAGAATATTCTGTTCGGTTTATGAACAGTGGTTATAATTTTTAAGGACATTACAAAAATTTGAGTGTCGACCAAATAACAATCGAAGCGAACGCACTTATCATTAGGACTTGTTAAGGGCTAAATAAGTCAAAAAGAAATCAAACGGAGTAGCTATGACGTGACCCGTGACTGGGCGGACGTGCGCCGGTAGTTTTATCAATATGGAATAATAAAATGTTTATTTTTAATCTAACATTAGATATAAGATTGGTTAGTAACTACTTAAAAAGGGCAATTTTTATTAAAAATCTACAAATTATTTTGATATATTTTCCGCTCATATACGAAAATTTAATAGAAATAAAAAATATATAGGAATGTTCGAAAAATATATATCGATAAATTCAATTCGAGAAATTATAAAAATAAACTGTGTTTACCTGTGAGTCTATTACATAAAGTCACAAATTTGTTTGTGGGGCTCTTGGTGCGCATGCTTAATAAGGCCATTGTGGATATTCAAAACTTAGTCTTATAAATTTAATTATTAAACAATTACTTAATAAAAAAACAGTATTATAAAATTTGCAATTATTTTGAGGACAGAAGTTCATGGACATAACCAGCTCGAATTCTTTTCTAGTTGCTTCTTCTGCAGTACTTTTGTCATTGTCATTTTATACAATTCAATTTGAAAAAAGCTACCCTCAAGTTTCTTAATGGCTTTCCAAACAAGTGCAAAATTCATATTATAATGGTAAAAAATATTATAATGACACGCTTCAAGAATTACGTATAACCTATTAATTAAAAAGATTTTTGAATTTAAATTTTGAATTTCGTAGAGTGCTAGCCTAATTATTGTAGAAATCCCTAAATTTTGATATCGCGAATTCCTCAATAGGAATTTCTTTGTGCAGGAGATAAATTTTCATTATTTATTAAAATTTTTGATGTCTGAGTGATTTTTTAAAAAATAATATTGAAATTGTAGGACTAACACAATAACAATGATATTTTTAGGGACAACAAAACAATAAGCAAATGACACCAGATGCACTAAAATATGTACAACACATACTCACCGTATAAACATCTATACTACTATATAAATATGAAGCGTCTGTCTGCACATTCAAATTTTTTGGAGCTTTCGTTTTAGATATTTGTTTTACGAAATTTCTATCATTTTTAAAATTTATGTTTCTCTTTCTGTCTGTATATCCTTTTATACCTCGAGAACGGCTTGACCGATCGTTATGGAAATTGGTGTACAGTATGAACATGCAATCGTGCAAATGAGAGATTACTGTTTGTCTGTCTGTTTTCATGTTTTTTATGACTTAAAAAGATTTCACCGATCTTGATGAAAATCGGTGTACAGTAAGAACTTGTGATTGCGCAAATGATAGGCTACTGTCTATCAGTCTGCTTGATTGTTTGCTTGCTTATCACTTCAAAAAAGTTTTCGCTGATCTTCATGAAAATTGGAATACAGAAAAAATATGTGATTGCGCAAATGATAGGCTACTATTATTTATGCAAATATCAATGCATTTGACCGTCTGTCAGTTTAGCTGTTTGTCTGTCTGTTTGCGTTATTATAACTTAAAAAAGGTTTAACACGCCTTAATGAAAATTGGTATACAGTAAGAACTGTATACCAATACAGAATTGGTATACAGAAAGATACTATGTTATTTCAAAATACCGCATGATAACCATAAAAAAATCATTCAATACATTATTTTTTTTTATTTCTTTACTTATCATATTAATATTTATTATTAAATAGTTGCGTGTTTGTATGTGTGGGTAATACATTTGGGTAATTTTATAAGGTAATACTTTTTGTCGGAGTTCAAAAGGGTTGAATTTTGTATGAAACTTTTTATGGTGCGAATTACGACTTCGAAAAGTGGTGAGCTACGTCTTTCACAATTAAGTCGGGAGGGGGAGGGAGTAATGTTTAAAAATGATTGTGTATTTGTTAGTTTTATTTGCGTGCTAAAGGTATACAAAGTTGACAACACACTTATGACATTTTTACAACCCACAATCACTACGTACATTATACGACTCAACATACGAACACATAATACAACTCTCAGAAAAAATATCTTCCGAGAAAATTCTTTCAGCCAATTGTAGTTCTATTTCGCTCTCAACCCCCTGTCAAGCATTGTAAATAAAACCAATTTAGAATACACGAGAGATAGAGAAAATAACATTAAACTTAACTACCTACATGGATAATATAAAACTCTTCACAGAATACAGAGACTAATTAGACGAATTGGTACTCGAGAAATTTAGTACTGATATCAGAATGAAGTTTGGCACTAATAAATGAAAGATTAATAGTATAATTAGAGGATCACACAAATAATGGTTTTGCCATTCAACGTAGATATGAAATACATAATATGAAATCAAAAGAAACACATTGGTACTTAGGATAGTTATGAAGCTCTACCACACACATCAGTTCACAAACCACACAGAAATTATAAAAATATTAAAACAAAATATAAATAAAGACTCAAAAAAATACTCGACATCCAAGTATCAGACAGAAATAAAATGAAAGCTGTGAATACATCCCCCATTCCTTCGAAGTCATCAAATGGTTAGATACAGCGAGTTGGAAGCTCTCAATACCACTTCACAAATCACCTGTAATAAAAACAACTCTTACCACATTTATTCAATAGTACAAAGAGTCGTACTAAATAGAAAAGTCAGAGATCGCGGATTCATAGACATATAAAACTTATAAACAAACAAATAGATTATCATACGATTATATTTTTCACCAAATTCCAAGACAACCGCTTACATAGAACAATAGCTAACCTAAAACAATCAGGTACACCCTTCCCACAAGATTAATCTGACCTTGATTTCAATCATCAAATCCACAAAAATGAACACAAGACAGATAAATGGAAAAATAAAGCTTTGCGCGGTACATAACGACATTAGTTACACCAAGATCACATAAACCCACCTACGTTATGTACTTGATTTACTAAAGGGAATATATCCGGTGAAAGAGAATATTTTATGACAGCTATACAAGATCAAATTATTAAAACAAGAAACTAAGCTAAATACGTTTGGAAAGAAACTATACAGACAGATAAGTGTAGGTTATGTCATAAAACTTTGGAATCAATATACCATATCATAGGAGGCTGCAAATCTTTGGTAAGCAAAGAATATACTCGCAGACACGATAACGTTGCCAAATATATCTATCAACAACTCGCACTCACACATAATCACCTAAGCACCTACACCCCCTACTATAAATACAAATCCGTTAAAGTTCTGGAAAAGAGCTTCGCGAGAGTATACTGAGACCGGGAAGTAATAACCGACCGCACCATGTTAAGGAATAGACTAGACATAATATTCACCACGAAGCACAGGAAAACCATATACCTCATAGATATCACAGTATCTAACATCATTTCATCAACCGGTGTCATACCCAAGACCTTGAAAATAATCCTCAAAATCCTACAGCTCCCTGAAAACATCTACATACCCATACAAAAGTCAGTAGTCCTCGACACCTGTTCCATAGTACGCCGGTTCCAAAACCCGACATCATTCTCCCTAACCAACTAAGAAGAAACCGACATCAAAATAATACACACACATTCGTCACACAAACACGAAACATCACACAAACAACTCTAAACACATTGGAAGTTGTACGGACCCAGAGAACCTGAGGAATGTCAGTTTGGGCTTACTTCGTTTTCGCTGATGCGTCGTCCCAAGTGTCCAGGCGCTCGAGCTGCGATCATCTAGTGGCACTGTTGTGTTACTTTTTTTACTCTCGCAAATATGCATTCGTATGTAAACTGTATCACTAATCTCGTGGCCATCGTTTCCCGTTGTCCTTTGTCTGCACGTTCACGCATCGACCGCATGTTCCGCTCCCTTTAATGTTTGAATGTCAAAGTATGACGTTTCTTCCCACGCTGTTTTCTTCGCCATGCGTTCGTCAGTTGTCCACGGCTTAGAGGAGACAAACTCAGATTTTAACACGGGAAAATGACGTGAACAGAAGTAGAATGCTTGGCACAAACCCGTACCTACTCCGTAGAGCGACTTTGATGAGTATAAGATGAAATAGAGAACCATAATAATAATAACAATAATGTATATAATAATGTACTTAACTGTATGTAAAGGAAGGGGATCAGGACGATGGAAAGGGAAGAGGGGGTAGTGGGCCACCGACATTTCCATTTACTGGACGAAGAATGCAACGCCAGCTACTTCACGTACGTACTTATATTGTGAGAGCCAGGCCATTTTTGTGTTGCAGCCAACTTGGCTACAGTATTGCTCTACCACAGTGAAAGCATTACATTTAACATAAACTTTATGCTTTTGTAACATTAACAGAATAGACTTTGCAGTACCACCTCATACCACATTACAGTAGAGAATACGAGTTGGTGAAGAATAACATTAGGGGCATAATTTAAATATGCAAATATCCATTATATGGTTGCTCCCGTGACTCTACTTAGTCGTGGTAGAAGTATTACAGAGCAGTTGTTGTCACCGTCGATGTATTTTTTCTTCTTTTACGATGTTTCTAAATTGCAAAATGTACCTTGCAAAAAGCTCCTTGACTAAACTAGTCTACAAAAACTCATATTTTTAAAAAATCTGGATGCCAAAAGTATCGTGTATGTCAAACTGTCTGTGTTTTCTAACATTTTCAAACGTATGAACTTCCAACAAATTCTAAAAGTATACTTAAACAATCCCCTAAAATTCTTTGAAAAATACGCGCTCTAAATTTTTTGCGCTTCTTATTACGATTCGGCATATAGTTCTTAGAAGTTTGTGATTCTATATCGGTGCCCATCACGATGACGGTCTAGTAGTTCATCGCACAACTACTACGGAATTAGTGCATATAATCCGTGCTTATTACATTATTATTACAGACTCAACATAATTGCACGCCTTAAGCGCGAGCGTAGGTATGCCTCTACTGTCATCAGAAAATCCCGTGTAATCACGATAATTAAAAAACTATTTAACTTTTAAACTTAATTTCTTTTTCAATCTCATCACTAATCCGTTGGGATAACTGTATTGAAAATCATGGCTTAATATAGTACTGATTAGCTGTAATTATTTTTTTTAACTCGCAGTTATTCATGTTTTGAACTGTCATTTCGTTTAAATATTTGAAATGGAAATTGAAATGAATATTTTATGTTTTGTAATTACCAAAATGGCGGTAATAATATCAAAATAAAACAACTATTTTGCCCGAGGATCAGCTGTACGATTTAGTTCAACTATTTAGCTTTAAGTCGCGCGCGCAGGGTGCCCGAGTTCAAATCTGTCCTAGAATTTGTTTTATTTATTTATTTATTTTTAATTACTTTCAAACGTTTCAATTAATTCCAAAGTTATTTTTCATGTAATTAGTAATACGTTTATATTAACAACAATTATTTTATAATAATTTTATGTAGTGACTTCGGTAAAGTTTTGAAGAACTTAAACTTAGGATTTTTGGTAAAAAGCTCATATATTATCATTATCCTCTAATTTAAATAACATACGTATGTCACGAGCGCTTAAGGCATGCACATTTGGTTTTACCAAATTTCTTAATAATGTGTACAAAGACCTAACTGACATTTTTGTTTTTTTAATTTTCTATAAAATTTTTGTTAAGACAGGTTCTCTTAGTAAATAAATGAAATATACAGAGCCACAACTTTTTTCTACATGATCACGTTCTGATTTCTTTTCCTGACTGTACTAAGTAGGTATAACTGAATATCTAATGTATCTAATAGTATGTCTAATGTAACTATATCAGGAGCGTATATGCAATATGCATATTCACGCCATAAGTACGTAAAACGTAATTCATATAATTACGTAACCTGGTAGCGAATTGTTTTTTCGCCTGTACTAATGGTTTACGCAATTACGATGAATGTGACGTAATATCTTCTGTTTACTTCAGGCACTGAATAACTGAATGCTATTATGTAAAAGAAGGAATCTCGGAGCAGCTGCGCGCCTGCTGGCAGCATTTTCGAAGCGACGAAGTGAGTCCGACGTAAACAAACCTTGAGCTGGAAGGTATTGTATTTTTCAGAAACGTACAAAAGGTCTCTTAAAATATTTCAGTCCAAAGGATTGAATCATCGTTCTGAATAAATTAATATGAATAAAATAATTTTAAGTGCCGAAATCACGAAGCAGAGAATTTGGGTATATATGATGATGCCTATTATCACTTCTCGTCAAAATCCAATCTGATGTGATATTTTTCTTTCATTGGTTGCAAACAATGAAAAGAAAAGTAACAAAGGATTTCGTCGCTATAAATTCACTTAAATAAAATGAATCGATTGAAATGTCATTTCGCGAATAAAATAGTAGAGTAGTTTAATGCTATGAAAAAAAAGAGATGTATAAAACTCACAGAGTGGCGATATTTTTCCCACTTCGCTTATCCAGTTCCTCACATTTCGCTTTTCCACAGAGTGAGGAAATAAATCTCGCATCCTTTCTCGCGGCGGCGCGCGGAAGCGATCACAGGATCCAAGGCGACGTTCGGCACAAATCATCGTCTTTTGTGTCGGAGCGGGCGCTACTTCGTGAAACAAGGCCGCCACGCGTCGGCGCACAAGGAAAAAAATAATCTTCGGCTAGGAAGAGGCAGACATTTTTTGCGGTGGCCCTTAGCGCTCGCCGCGATTCACCGATTAGCCATAAAAAACAGATTAGAAAAAAGGCCGTTTTCCCTTAGCAACAAACGAAAAAACGGCATTAAAGTTTCTTCAGCGCTTTTTTTAAAAAATCGAAGGTCGCGCGTACAAAAACCGCGGAATCTGTCGCGAAAACAAAAGAAAAAACAAATTAAAAGTTCGCCCAACTACGGGACGACGCCACCAACCGCCATCGGGGGAAGGAAGACGCGCGAGCGTCGCATGCGCAGCAATATTAAATGGCCGACTCTTTATTTCGTCATTGATCCCAGCAAAGAGAAACGAATATATCACTTTCGGAACAACTAACTATATCTAAGGACCGATGTCGAGCAAAAACCACAGCGACTGCCGTTTTCGTCGCTCGTATTCAATGTTCGTTCGTTTGCATTTTTCCAGGTTGAGATTTTTCAAAGAAACCAGCTGACGTTCGCGAACTACAATGTTTGATCGATCGACATGTATAGCGTACGTGCGCCGCGGCTGGCGGTGCGGTAATGGTAAAATAGCAAATAGCAATAACGTGATGAAAGCGATTTGGTCTATGATAAAGAATGGGACCTGCGGTGTTGAAGACCCAGGTATTGACTTTCGACTTAAGTTCGATGACGAGATCCTGAATAATAACATGGAACTTGCCAAGTTGTTAAACGAAGCAACCTTTATTCATGATTAGGAGATGGGGATTAGGGGAAAACAAAATAAAATTTAATGGTCTTGAATAATGTACTTTAGGAATAAATAACATTTTTCAGCATGCCGTACATTATTTACGGAACACATGATGGCTGGGAAAAATTGCTTCACTTTGAAAAGGGCGACTTTCCAGTGATGTTTTTTATTATGCCTGTAACATAGGTTGTTGATACTTTAGACGATCATCAATAAAAGGTCAACACCATACACTATTGATAGCTAATAAATATAATAAAAGTATTTTAGAGCTAAGAATAATGAAATTTATTGTATATACTTTTTTCTGCAAAATAAGCCTACTCAAATTTACATGTTTACGTTCTTCATATCCATAATATCAAACAAAAAAGGCCCCTTCGAAGCCCGCATAATTCGACGAGTGATTACGGAACCCTACACTGCGCGTGACCCGACATACACTTGGCCGATAGTTTTATATCACTGATAAAGCAACACCTGGAAGATCCTAGCTCAATATGGAATCCATGTTATATAAAAGAGAGTGTTCAAATCGAATCAGTTGAACGTAAATTCTCATATGCTGTTAATTACAAATGTTGCAAATCGCATGCTTCTTATACTATCAAATAGATTATTCTCTGAGTTTTCTGAGAACGAGACGTATGCCGCACAATGCAGTACTTAATATCTGTCGCTACAAATTTGACCGTGTTCAAGAGTATGACCCAATGCGATGCCGCGTGCGCCGCGAGCGCGCCCCCTGCCGCCGACGGCGCGAGATGTGGAAGTGGCGCGAGCGAAGGGTCATAACTGCGAAATGAACGTGCACGACGAGAATTTACTCAACTATGATTTATTTTTACTATAATTTCTCTCATATAAGAACGAAACTTAGAAATTCGATCAATAAAATGTTAATAGTTATTATATTTATTTATAAATATAATAACTATTAACTTTAGCTTTGTTGTTTTAAAATTATTAAATTTAATAGGTATAACCTTATATCGAATTGTATGTGTACTTGATAAAATTAAAGCCTAGAGCTTGAGTAATTTTTTTTCTTCACGCTGTGAAAATTGAAAAAAAATCATACAACTAGAAAGTTACTGTTTTTATTTCGATTTTCGAAAATTAAGTTTTCACCAGTTCTTGATGTTCGAGAGTTCCAGGAATCTATTTCGACCATTTTTGAGTGATGTCTGTGTATGTGTGTGTGCATGTGTGCGTGCTTGTGCGTGTGTGGTTGTGTGTGTGCACGTATGTATGAATGTGTGAGTATGTGTACACCTCTCATAACTTTTAAACGGTTTGTCTGGTCGAAACTTAGTTTGCGACATTCGAGACGGGTCCACCCAAATCCACCCAAAAGATTTCCTAAAGCTTCGAACTAGTATCGCCCGATATGTTTTGAGGAATCTCAAAATGTTTTTTTCTAAAAAGTCGTTTTTAAATAATTTTTAAGCTACTTACTGATATATACTAAAATCTAATCACCTCTTTTCCCTAACGAGGTGCATCGACTGACGCAAACTGTACAAAAATCGGTTGTTTAGTACAAAAGATTTCGTAGTAAAAAAAATTATACAGTGTTTTTACTGTATTTTATAAATTGCTCTATCGATTAATTCCAAATTCTGTCCAGTTTTTCTCTTTAAAAAAGAACATTGATCGTTGTTAAATGCATCGAAATTAGTTGATTTGTTTAAAAGATATCGTTGGATCCATTTTTTTCAAAAATTGTTTCATTTAGAATATTTTTTAAATTACTCTACCGATAAATTCTGAAATATTACCAATTTTTCTCCTTAACAAGCAATGTTGATCATCATAAACTAAAATCAATATGTTCATCCCATAAATATAGTTAATGAAATAATCGAAAAAAAGATTTTTTTTTTTAAATACATGGGAAATATTTGACGAATTGATATTGAGTAGTTGGTAATTTTTTTCTGCTTAGAAAACTACGTTAAATGCCATAAAGCAGATCAAAATCGAACAACGCCTTGGTAAAAATTTTATTTGTAAAATGAAAATAAAGAGACTGATTTGTATATGAATATACATAAATTTTTGATCTCGAAGAGCTCATAGCGTATTAAAACTATTTCAAGAGAACTTGAAAGAATATAAAATTGATCCCTTGAGCGTAATACACTCAATAATTTATAGTACTTTATTTTTGAACACTTTAAGCTCAAAAGTAATAAGAAGTTTCAGTGATGGTCCATAGGATCAACCGTGTATCAAATGTTTAAACTCGAAAACTTGTAGACAATATTTATAAATCGAGGAGCTCGAAGGCACATCGATAAATATCATGGCGGAAAGTTTCAGGACGGTCTGTAGGGTCAACTGTTTTACAGATTTTTTTCTTATAACAGAGACCCAAATGAAATATAATTGCTTCCTGGTGATAATGAGAAACTATAGATGCTTAGCAAGAGTTTTTGAAAATACAATTGAAATTAGTTTTGAATACATTTTTATAGTCATAATTTAGTGTTTAAAAACCAGTTCGGTTTTACTCGGGGTCGTGCAACAATAACAACATAAAAGAAATGATGACAGCGGCGTGATAGCGTCTGGGTTTGTAGTCGGCGTGGGCGTACTACAGGGATCAATACGTAAATTGATCCTCATCAGGTTTTGGTAGCATACAGGCCTTGTTAAATTCGTCCTTGAGGTAGTCCTGCTTGCAGACGACACCTAATAAGGTAAAAGATAACAGCCCGTCTATGATGATTCGAATATTGATAACTAATGTAGAGAAATGGTTTACTGCAAATAACCTACTTGACGAAAGGAAAACAAAATGTGCAAAATTCTTACTTCTAAATGCGGGAACTATTTCAGTACGAAACGCAGAATCGGAGTTTGTTAATACTAGAGACGAATTCTTGGGAATTACTATAGATAACCGGCTTCAATGGGGTCCTCATATCAGTAAGTGGGCGAAAAGGCCTCGAAACCTATGGCTACATTAGTTTATTTTGATTGCTTTCACAACGTGATGTGTAATGGTATCTTCTTTTGGGTAAATGCCGAGGATATTTACAGAATTTTCGTGCTGCAGGAGCGGGCCAGCGCCGGCGCAGAAGCGAACGTGAATGTCGGCGACATCGGCTTTGGTACTCTTTCGTTTCTCAGTCGAAAAGAAAACGTTAAATTAAACGAGCTGAATTGTACTCTATGTTAAGTACTCTAATGAGACTATTTTGCAAGGCTCCCTCAGGACGAGGCCGACGGCGACGTCTGACGCAGCAGCTGCCATTTACGTAGATAACACTTAAAATGTTCAGAAACTGTAAAACAAGAAAAATATGTTTGAACTTAAACAATGGAACTCTTTGCCAACTTTATTATGTATACTGCACTAATTTGCCATTTGTTTCTACAAATTGGCGGCAAAATAAAATTGTTTGTCTGACGTCAATATAAATTTAACGCGAGAAAATTTTCGTGCAATGATTTTCTATGACTCGATGCCATTTAAACGAACAATAAAGTTATAATAGATTTCGATTGGCTTTTCACGATTGAAGCTGTTTATAACTGGTTTAACGAGTCATTTATTATTTAATATTGATCTAATTATGGATCTGCGTAAAGGACGTCCTTCTGCGGCGACGAACGAAGGCAACATTAATGCTGTGCGGCTCGTGATAGAGACTGACAAAACAGTGACCTACCGGCAGATCCGGACAAGCTTAGGCATCGGTATGAGTCAAGTGCACAAAATTCTTCATGAACATTTGGCGGTCAGGAAGCTTTGTTCTCGGTGGTTGCTTTATAATTTAATCGAAACTCAAAAACTTGGTTCTATTAATTGGTGCCGCGAAAGGATGCAGATTTGCCGGTGGTTACTCAAATGCTGTATACGAAATGGTTACAGGTAGCAAAAGCTGGATTTACTGTTACGATTCCGAAACCAAAAGACAGTATGCTCAGTGAGTGTTTCCTTTCGAGGAGTTGCATATTAAAGTAAAACGAGGTTGAAGAGTCGGAAAATAGATCGTGTCTTCTTTCATCAGAATGACAAGACATTATGTGACAATTGTCTTAGAAGACAACAAACAGTCGCTGCAGACTAGTACACTAACATTTTTTTATCTCATGTTTTAGAAAAAGTCCCAAAAACCAAATCTTGGTACTTTTTCTAAAACTGTAGAATTCTCCTTCATGATGACAACGCTTCACTACATACCTACAGACAAATAACGAATTATTTGGGGATTTTAGGTATAGAAATACTGGCTATCCAGGCTCACAATCTCGACCACGCGATTTTTATTTACTTTCTAAAATAGTCGAGAATAAAAAAAGGTCGAGAGGAGCGGATTACCGACGCCGAAGAAACAGTTGCTGCATATGAAGAGGTGGTCGAAGCGCCCTCTAAGTGCGAAAGGGCAAAGTGTTTCTTTCAGTGGTTATATCTAATGCGGCAATGTATTGATAGCAACGAATACTATTTTGAAAAAAATAAAAATAATAAAAATAACGGGCTAGTTTGTTCAGTTTTTCATTTTTTTATGCACAAGAAATACAAATAAACTACGTCTACATGTCAGTATGGGTATGTTTAATAAAGTCCCTGTAAATTTTCTTTTTTATAAATTTGAGATGACTATTAAAGAAATACTCAGTAATAATGGATATTATACGTTTTCCGAACACTTAGAAGACATCCATTGGCATAAACAGATCGATGGTCTTACAAGGTTTTTTGTTTCATTAATTGTTTTGTATTTATTGTTATCTATATATATATAACCCTGAAAAGCCCTGACAAATTTTTCTCACTGGGCTTGGATATAAAAAGCCGAAATTTTGCACAGGGGTCTCCCACGTGCAAAATTTCGGCCGAAATTTTGCACGTGGGAGACCCCCTGTGCAAAATTTAGGATGCAGACAAGAAATAACTAAGGAAATTTGAGAAATTCAACTCCTACGGATGTAAAATGGGGTTCACAGTTTCAATATTAAATAGACATTTGAATAACAAATACGTGTTTGACGTTTCAAAATTAAATAGATATTTGGATAACAAATACGTATTTCGACATTTCTTTTAAATCAACCACTTGAGGGTTAAAAAAATCTAAAAATCGATATGGCTGGAGTTATTGATATTTTTTTGGGACGTTGATTACGAAAACAAATTTTATTTTAAAGTGTGATTAAAGTCTATTGTACAAAATTGTATACGATTTCTACAGGTATCTTGCTGGAAGCCTTACTTAGAAAACAGGGCATATTTCATTCATTGTATGTCCACGCGGGCGGAGTCGCGGATGAAAGCTAGTGTATGATAAAATTGGAAAGGAGGTATACTTAAGTTTTTTTTGAGGGAAAACTCCCTTCGAACGAGTGGTAAAGTATAAATTGACAAAATATTACGACGCATTTCAGGTGTTATTTGATAAAGTATGTAACAAAAATTTCATAAGTTAATATAATTTATAATCAATTATGAAAAGTTTCACACATTTTGATTTGATTTAATCGATACCGCGGTCAGACTTAAGTATCGCAGTCAAAGCGAAAACTCTTTAGTAAACACCCGTTGCTGCTAATTGACTGATAGCAGTACAACATCAAAGGTATAATAACACTACAACAACAATACAACAATACCCTAGATTTTATGAATAATACGCTTCGCGTTTCAATGTACTATTTTGTTATCATTTTCTGTAATTTATAGATTCTTCTCGTTGACCAATTCAAGTATTATCTATCTGCCTGTATTTTTGTCGTACCACGGCACGACGTGACGAGCGGGGGCGACGTCGTCGGCCGTCCTCGCCGCCACGACTCACGACATGGCGTGCGCACCGAGAAACGCAGTAGACGATCCAATTTAACTCCGCTCATTTAAACAATTAACGTAGTATGAATTGAAGGTATCGCCGAGTATTCGAAACGCATGGCCGATGACCCGCGGCCTTCGCCACTTCGGACTGCGTCACTTGTGTCAGAGACTAAAATGTCTGTCCTAAAATTCGATCTATATCGGACCGATGAATTTTAAAATGAAAGCTAAACCGCTTTATAAAATTTGGAATGCAATGTGATAATAATGTAGTTTGTAGTCGTGTGTTTAGCACGTCTAAATGTAACACTAGGGAAGTGTGTTATCTGTATTTTGTAGTCATGTGCTTAGGACATTAAAATGTAAGACAAAGAAAGTATGTTATCTGTAGTTGTATGCTTAAGATGTGTAAATATAACACTGTAGCACTAACCGATTTGACTACACCAATGTCTAAGAAAAGTTTAATCATAATATTGAAGTGTGTATGAAATTTCAATACTCTCAGAGGCAGGTGAGTCTAATGTCCTCTAGGTTGAAGAGACTGCGACAAGCATGTTAACGCAGTCCCGGATTTGTCAATAGGCCGTGTAGGCCGCGTCCTAGGGGAGCGGAAGATGTTAATAATCCTCTCCTCAAAAAATATAATTTGGCTAACTGCGTCGAAAGTATTACGCATTGTCGATGGAGTTTATCGGTTTCCCGTCGCCCGGCGACGGGGCGCGGCGGTCGCGGGACTGCGTCTCGCTATTCAAATCGAATTCCAATAAATACGATATCGGGGACTCGAAGACGGAATTTCCGTTTCATGTGAAAGATTGATACATCTCTCTAAGAGTATAAATTTTCACTTAATCGAAGTGATCACTCACATTATTGTGCACGCATCTCAGTCCTGGATTTGTCAATAGGCCGTGTAGGCCGCGTCCTAGGGGCGGCAGATATCAGGAAATTATTATTGTAGAAAGATGCATGGGGCGGCGGAAACAAAGTGGCCTACACTCATAGAAAATATAAATCCACCACTGTGTTAACGTGGAACGTTATGTAAGCAAGCATAAAATTTGCTAGTTTTACGAAGTAACCTTTGTATAATCTTTTCATAGCAGAAATAAAACGAACGACACGGTAACGGAGCCTGGCAGTGGCAGCCACGCAATGAGGGCTATGACGTAAGCGCTCCAGGGGGCCGTCGACGGAGAAGCTCCCGCGCAGCCAGCGCCCCGTGCGCTTGACGGCTGCCCCGCGTTAGCGACGCTTGTTTCAATGAAATGACATAATAAATTTTATTTGCATAATTTACATAAACAGCTTCAAAGAAAGATAAACAAGTTGGTGTTAAATATTATTTGAGAAAATAATTGAAACATCAATCAAAATTTTTTTATGAATTGTGGGTACTATTTTTAGATCCTGTTTTAATTTTTGAGTAAATAGTTTCCCCTTTAAATAGAGGGAACGGTTTCTACGATCTGTGCTTAAACGATTAAAATCTTTATCTGTATTCGGTCAGTGCAAGGAATTCGACATTCAGCTTAAGAATTGACCTCACGGCTTCGTCTGAATCGACGTGTACACAGGTACTTATACTAATAACTAATTTTAGAATGAATGATTATGATAAGAATTTTATGTAGATTTCATTGACAATAGAAATTAAACCACCTTGTGATTAACGTAACGTATCTACTTCTGCTGCTCCAGTGGTTCTCATCGTGCAAACGCATTGTATTCACCGGCGTCTCCAAGTCGAATTGAGATGTACTTTTTACTTTGGTTAGCTCTGTAAATTTAAAACGATTTAATTGTCCAACTGACAAAGTTACCTTCAAAAAAACCACTGGAGTGCGAATGGGAGTCGCACAAGACTTCCGTAGACTGAGAATTCCGTACAAGCTTAATTATATATGCAGATATTTCACCCACGATTTTTAATTGTTTTTGATGCAGGCGAGATATTAGACCCAAAAAATCGCAAAACGTTTATCGTAATTATTATTATTTTTAATTTTAATTGTGTACATTTACAGAAATCATAAATTTTCCAAACAGAAACTTAAGAAATATACTCACACACTTCGATCTACGTTGCAGCAGCAAAAAAAATTTAATTTTATGTCATACAACTATAAATTAACAATTTTCAGATTTTATTTTAGTTGCGTCGCAAGATCTTATTTCTTGTCAATTTTTATGCTTCTAGGTCGTGGTCTGGAAAGTACGCTATAGGTTTTGATTTCCACGCCAGGGTCATATAAGGCATAAATGACCGTACTTTTGACTGTGCCTACTCAGACGCTTGGTTTTTTTGCAGCTCCGAGGGACCGCTACCTGAATGTTTTACATTAATTACAACTTTATCAAGTTGTAAAGTAATCAATGAGGTATCCCTCAACATGTTCCAGAGAAAAAAGTGTCTCGATAGATAGAGAGACAGATTGACAGACGGACATAGAAGTGATTCTACGAGGGTCTCTTTCTTCATTTTGTGAACAGAACCCTAAAAAACCAAAACAATTTTCAATTTAATTGGAAACCTTTTTGCATTTTGGATTTCTGGTGCGACTGCAAATACTTGTCTTGTCCAAAATATTAGCAACTTTATGAGTTTACAGAGTGGAGAATGATCCATGCGCGATGCTGTAAAGATGACAGAAACATATTATATTAAACCTGAAATGTAACGTATTAGTTAATGTAATGTAGATCGCTGCGCTGTGTCTGCACGCGCGAGTCCGGAAATACGACGGCCCGGTCTGGACTTGCTATCCGAGGTAGGATCGACTGTGCGCAGGAGGACTCTTGAACGGTTTACGGAATGAATTTCAAACTTTGTATATACTTTTGAAATGAATAAGTTCAGTGACAATTTATTTTAAAATCATTTTTAAAATGAATATTTAAACCTATACTAAAAATAATTAACATTTTACAAAGTTACTTCCTGAAGGCATGCAGTGCTGAGTAAGCAACAACGCTCAAATTTACAAATCAGATATTTTTGAGTTTGTTGCAAAGTTATGGCGGAATTAAAAAGAATATTTACATCTTTGCCCCTCATGTACACGCGCATGCGTAAACTGGACGGTTTCACTTTTGGATGATCGGCGCTATCACTACCACAATTTCACTCGTTTAATTTGTATTTGTTAAAAATTTAAAAAATGATAAATTTTGCGAAATTCGGAAAATTTAATCGCAGTGTACTTGAGCGTGTAACCGCTGCGATGCACCGACATAACACGTAATTTTAATAGTGACGTGTCAGTTAGTGAAATATGTGTTGTAAACATTGGTATTGAGGTGTAATAAATATATGTTTATATATATAGGTACTTATTAAGAAGAAGAATTATGTTGATTTGGTATACAAAATACGAAAAAACTTTTCCCCCAACCTAATATTTGTAGAATTAACAATAACTAAAATTATATTTCTAATGATACAGAAAACAAAATATATCAGATACATTCTTAATTTAGTATAAAGAATATTTTATTTAATAAAAACATTTGTTTTATTGTTTATATTAGAAAAGTATAAAGTAATACGTTATCTTATAAGAAAATACGTGGTTTCTTAAACATGTAAGTTTTATTAAATTTTTTAACAATTTTTAAAGAGAGTTTATTGAAAGTGTTTTTTTCTAAAAACAAGCCGGTGTACATCGAGCATTCCGTTGCGCTGTAAAATAACGATAAAAAAATTGAAAAGCTCTTAAGAGCAGTTATAAGAATATATAAATTGTGATAAAATGGCAATAAATAATACGGCAATAAATAATAACGAATAAGTGTCGCATGATGCGCGGAGTGAAGCGAGACAGATATAAATAGATCGCGGCCGCTCGGCGTTGGAGATCGAGGGGCTCGTCACCAAGCGCTGTTTTAAATAAAAGACGAGAGGTATTTATTTTTTGGAGTATACATTCCAGAATATTTGACATTTTAATTGCATGGATTAAAAGTTTCTTTGATGACAGTGTCGCATTAACAACAACGGCAAAATGGATGTCGAGTCGAGGACCCGCTAAGTTTAGATGTTTATGCCATTTTACTTTCTCTAATATCATAGTTCGTCTCCCATAGACAAAAGATAACTCACAGACGCAGGGGCAGGAGGAAAATGCAAGAGAGACGTCATAAAGACTCGCCGGCCGGCTGTCGTCGGAGGTGCTACGTGACGTGCGGACGAATGGAGTGCAAAGGAAAACGCGGGTCGGCGTGGGTCTACAATTGTAATAAAATTATTAACTTGCGGGAGTGCAAAACACCGAAACTCGTCAGTGGCACTAGACGGTCGTGCCCCGGATCGCCTGGACACTTGAGACGCAGCTTCCGCAAAATCCAGGTGAGCCCCGGAACTGACTATTCCTCGGGGCTCTCCCGGCGCGTACATTACATTAGATATTGTTTTACTTCAAAAGCCAGTTTCGTTTCGACATCAGACATGGTTCGATCTCTCTCGCTTCCTAGGCATGTATTTATCGTTATAAGCTCGTATACATATCGCTTTCTTTCATATGCCACCAATTTAGTCTGTTTAACATTTACGGGTGAGACCTATATGGACATTTTCATTACATATATTAACTCTATAGAGTTGTTTTTAGATGACTAAATCATCGTAACATAACTTTTTCTACTCTAGTCACCGCATCTTTCATATTACACCGTTCTCTAACATCACTGTACCAACCAAAGACATCCATGGACATTCGACACACAATGCGTAGCGATCGCATTTCCACTGCATTGAACCTGCTTTCACTTTTCATCTGCCACACCCAACTTCCACTATTGTACCTAAACATGGTGATCGGGACCTAGAGATTATGAATCGTCAAACGCGCTGGTCGCGAGACGCTGTCACTATTCATAGTAGCGAGCGAAACTACATTCACTTTGTTTCCCACGTGCACCGTCTTTTCGATGTTATTATCATGTTTACCGTTATCGTACTCAGACTAGCCAAGTATATAATTTCACTTGTCCGACTCTATCACCTTGTTTTGTTAACGATCAGAAGACTTTCTATGCTTTTGTTGACCGCTTGGCCAATAATTTTTCCGTGTTGTTTCGCAAGGAGTATCCGGGTTCACAGACCCCACACTGATTTCCAAAATCTCGCTTATACGTCTCAGATTTTACTCTCACTTTAATTGACAATCTCTGCACTAACAATTTTCGCTTACAGTTCGATAACGACGTTTAGGAGACTTACCTAATTTCCACAAACCTGACGTAAATCTTTATCTTAATACAGGGATAAAACGATGGCTCTGCACCAGTCCTTGTCTTGAATAAACTGCTTTATAAAGTGCTTTTCTTGACGAAGTACGTCTATCGCTTTGACTAAAGCGGGAAAAACAAATACAAGGAACATAATAAAAATAAGTACTTCAATTAATATATAACGTAAAATATAAAAATGAATATAGTATACAATTTAATATTGATTATAATATAAAACCTTTTATTTATGAATACGATCATTAATTCATACGGTTTAATATCCAACATTATTGTCCGTAGCGGTAGGGCAGTAGTAGTATGGTCCCAGTTGCCTTCTGGGTCAGATTCGAAAATGCGACATTAAATAACTCTAAATTTAAATACGTCTATTCATTTAAGAAGATTATTATTGTCCTAACTATGCTAACAGTGAAGCAAAACATCGCGAGAATACCCACACTCGGAGGGTAGGCTAAAATTACACCTGTGTGGAACCTAAACACAGCCATGGGCTCGCAGCACATGTTGGATTCAAAGTGCTAAATGTGGTAGTACACTAAATGTGCCATCTCTGACTACTTTATATTGAAAACGATGTTTGGAAGTTATCATAGTCATAATATTGTATTTGTCAATACTATTGGAGTCGAAGGTATTACATTTTTGTTTTCTTATAGATGTTAGTGATAAGTGTTTGCTTCTGTAGTTTAGGAATATATGTTAAGAATAATATAGGTCTATTTACCATAAATAAAATGTATTTAATTTACAGGAAAGATGATATTTTGACGATAGACGTTACGGCGTTTGCGGCTTTGTTTTCGGTCACGTAGATAAACAAAGCGATCAATATTTTGACATTTTAGTAATTTTGAGGGCGTGATCCGTAATTTCTTTATAATATCAAAATGGCGTACGTGAAAGATGTTCGCGTGGCGGTTGCGATTGTTGGTAAATAGGGCAGGCGGTTGTTAGTCCGCCATGCGCCACGCGCCCCGCGTCCGCCCCGCGTCCAGGGTCGAAACGGTCTTTAAGGTTCTCGTCGCTGATATATTGTAATAGTTTTTAAATACGTAAGACTTCTTAATTTGAAACTCGGGCGAGGCAAAGATTTATGTTTACATGCCGGGAATATTTTAAAATACTATGATTTAAGTAATACTTAATAATATGAATATCATCAAGTGTAATGTTGAATTGGTATAATGTACTGGCAGGCGTACGTGAAATGGTCCCTCGGGTATAGTGTACAGGTGACTAAGAGCACGGGTAGAGCACGACACTTGAAGACAACGCGGGTGGCGGTTCCCGGCACGTGTGTATTTCAATCAATGTTCTCCTTCATCCAAGCTATTTTTTTTTTTTAAGTTTGTATTGATTTTTCAATATTTTGTGTAAATATTATGTTACAGTTCGGAACAAACATCTCAATCGATGCATTTGCTTTGGAAAATAGGTGCTTTTGGAATCAGCATAAGCGGAAGGCATTAAGAATAATGGCAATAAAATTAGCTGCCGCTGCCAAAAAGTAAAACGAAAGCGACAACTCACTGAGCGACTGAGGCGTGTTCATTTAAAAGTGAAATTTTAGAACCGTGTAAAAAAACGAACGAGTTATTCTGATCTCGGCAAAGTTATCATTGTTATAAATTCATTATATTGGCCGGCTTGATGGAGAAGCGAAGAAAAGGTTGATAATTTAGACAAACACAACTCACATACGTGAGTATGTGTGTAAGCATGTATGGACGTTGCACTTTTACGTCGTTCGTAATGAAATACTTGTGATCAATGAGTGATTTATCACTTCGTCTCTCTTGTGCTGGTTATAAGCTGTATCTTTTCAATATAAGTCAATAAATCTTGGATATTAAAAAATATCAATTCTAAATATACGAATGTAACAATAGATTCATGTAGTTATAAAGCTTAAAAAACTCTACAAATATAATATGGCACCATTGCCATCTCTCTACCTCTCCGTGGAATAAATTCACTATTTACGGTTGTTTTATGTTATTTTAGGTATAGAAACTGTGAAACTGTAAAATAAACTACCTGTTTTGAAATTAAACGTGTTTTGTAGATCATATTTTTTTAATAACATGGAATGCGGCTTTGTTAAAGCTCATTCTGACAATCTTCCGAAGGTTGATGCTTTTGTGGTGAACGAATTTTACAGGAATAATGATGATTATTCCAGTGCAGAAATACGTGGAGACGAAATAAGCAGGTAAGAATATAATTAAATATTGTGCAACTAACATTTTAGATTATTATCCGCCAGTTACATATTTCATGTTGTAGGTACTGAACGTCAATGTAAGTACCTACTTACTAAATAAACTTTTTATGAAATTTTTCTATAATAAAAATTAACGATATTTCAATACAAACCCCGAACACAACTTTTCATTTTCAGTTTAAGTTTAATGGTTTATGTCCAGGTACGTACTTAGAAGCCGACTCATTTGAATGCATTCCATTCAAGTACCCAAAACAACATTTAACGCATTTTCAAATTTCGATAGAGATAATTTTTTCACCGTAGGTAGTAGATTAATCCGTACTATATTTGTACATACTCATTTAAATTCATGCGGAAAGCTCATTAGGTATCCGCGAGCACGAAGCGCGCGGTCTGCGGGGTGCGGCGCGCGGGGCGTGAGGAAGTGCGGTGGTGCGCATGGACAGACACGTGAGGGCAGTTGTCGTTGACGATTGTTTCTATATTTGCGTATTTTTCTGAATAAATTAATTAAGGTTTAAGTTTAATGACGAATACTGATGTTTTGATATTTACTTAGGTTGCTTAGAGAGCTTACTTGCATAAAAATTTCTTGTTTTACCATTTTTAATTGTATTCTGTTTTTTATGTATATATTTAGCAGTCTTTTGACGTAACAGTTCTTGATAAAAGTATTTCTTACAATTTGTATTAAACTTAAAGTGTCAATACGTGTCATTTTTGTGCTTCTTAGTCTACTTCAAAGAAAAGAGGTTCTACATTCGTATGTA
Organism: Eumeta japonica; assembly: GCA_005406025.1. Taxonomy (NCBI): domain Eukaryota; kingdom Metazoa; phylum Arthropoda; class Insecta; order Lepidoptera; family Psychidae; genus Eumeta; species Eumeta japonica. The sequence goes on from BGZK01001603.1 coordinate 92,517, forward strand.
TGTATTTTTGTAGAGGTTATGTTTATATCAAGTTTTTAAAATTTTTAATTTAAGTTTTATTATCAATATTTTAACTTTATATATTACTAGTAGAGACTCTACAATCAACAACTTGTAAGTTTATATGTTACAAAGGACCGCTGTACAAAAAGTTATGGTTTACTTAGGCAAAAACTTTTGCAAAAGGCTAAGCTTACAGGATGGTGCTATTTGTGAATCCAGCCCTAGAAAACTGCATATTAATCCTCATAACAGTTGACTTTTAGCAGAATTGCAAAGACTGAGAAACAGGATTTTAATACTTCAATTATATATTAACTGTTCTACTTTAGTATTTAAGAATATTTTTATATTTAGAATACTTGGCAATTTTGACTTGAAGCTACTATCAGTAATTGAAATGTATTATACATTATCATAGTATCTTGCGATTGTTTTGTTCTAGTGGTCTGTAGCATAGGACACCATCCATACCATACTATATGCAGCACTCTACTCCGTCACACTAAATAGTAATCCTTAATTTACTTGATTCCTTGGAACCACCTTCCAAGTTCACAACCTGTGCTCCGTACCGTACCCCACCGGCTCTTATTATATTCAGGGCCGCAGTATATTCAATCGTGTTCATTCGTCCACTAAATCTTCTTCACTTGTTCCTTCTTTTCATTCACTTTACACATTCATACCACATTTCCACAAATGATGCTACGGTAGTACTACTACTACATCGTATATCAAAATTTTATATCGATTGAACATATGATATAAGTTTAAAGTCCCTCAGTAAACTATCTTCATTTTTGTTATCTGTTCCATCGTCAGGCCCTGTTCACAATCTATCTATAAACTATTCATTGAAACCATTTCCGACAAGCTCAAACACAATACCTTTGTAGTAAGTTAGTGAGTGACTTTGGTATCCTGCACATCCTAGGTGATGCTACGGCATCACTTTAAGGTTATTATATTAATCTAAAATCATTAAAGTAAAATAAGATCGAATTTCTTTTTAATTAGTAAGTCTATTTAGGCTGATCACATCCATTCATCAATAAGAAAACCGATAACCTTCAAATGCCTGAACATATTATCTTATATAATAACTAAGAACACTGGAACAAATCAGCTTTCCAACAAAAAAAAAAGCTGAACGAAATTCGGTTCGGTCGTTCAAGAGCTACGAAACCACAAGCGGACACACGGACACAAGTTGAACTTATGATAGTCCTCTATGTGCTTTGGGGGGTTAATCAATTATTAATATGAATAATGGAAAATATTAAAAAAACAAGAGACGAAGCATGATTAACCCTAAACCACCTGCCACCTCTCTCTGCCCCTTAATCACCGCTTGCGGTCCTATAAACCGTTCACAGATTCTTAACTTAAATTCGGGTTCTGAATGTAAGAATGAATAAAATGGTTGTTAATATTATAATACTTTATTTCGGGCCTTAAATAACTTTCTCGTAATGTTCTTGACATTTGCACAAATTAAAAATTTTAGGACAGAAAATCTATATCCTAAAAAAGTAATCATTGAAAAGCTAATCAGTACTTCATTACTTCTTGAGTAGACATATTTATTTGTTTTTATGTGGTTGCGTGTGTGTATGTGTGCGTAATTTGCTTTTTATCGGAGTTAAGAGAGGTTGAATTTTGTATGAAACTTTTTATGTAGCGAGGTACGACTTTGAAAAGTGGTGAGAACTGTCTTTCAAAATTAGGTTGGGGAGCGGCGTGGGTAATGTATAAAAATGAATGTGTATTTTGCTACTGTTCTTTTTGCGAATTTCAACCAATTATGCTATCGCTGTGAAATTGGCGGTACGTTGTACTCGCGAATGAGAAGATTTTTGAAAAAGAGCATTCGTATCTGACGTTGTCTGTGTATTTTTACTATTCAACCGGACTACCGAAACGTTGCTAAGAATTACTTTATTAATATGAAACTTCTTGAGTAAAATAGATTAACATTTGTCTTTCGATTTCATCTGTATTATTACAAATTATAAAAATTCTTTTACTCATGATACTAGCCTTTTTTCTCGCTTTCGTCTGTAATGGAATTGTGACCGATAGCGAGATCACAATTGTAACAGGATGAGGAGCAGAATCGAAAGCCAAGACTGGGAGGGTTTGAAATCGAAAGCAGGGCCACAATCGTAATAGACTGTGGGACCAAAATTAGAACCAAGATCGTGACTGGGATCAGAATACGAAGCGATCAGAATTGGCAACGGCACAGGGATCGAAAGCGGGGTCAGAACTGGATTCTACTTAAGTCGAAACTGGGTCCGCGGTCGAGAATTATACAAGTTGGCATCGGGAACAGAATCGAAATACAGGACGGCATAGCGATCAAGATCATGATTAATTATACGTAATCGGTCGATGTATAAGTTGAACGAATTTATTCTGTCTACGCGGGCGGAGCCACGGCCGGAAGTCAGTACCTAAATAAATGTCTGACGCCTCACAAATTTACACGACCTACGACTTCACAGTTCAGTGATTATTGTAACCCCCAACAGAACGCATACAGCTTATTTGGATATTTTTGGGGTTCCAAGTCGAAATGGCAAAAACAGAACCCTTATAGTTTCGTCATACCCGTCCGTCCGTCCGTTCGTCCGTCTGTTCGTATGTCACAGGCATTTTATTCAAAACTACAAGACATATATCGATAAAATTTATAGTGTAGGTGTTTTGTGTAAGCCGCTACTTAGTTCGGTGGTTAATAAATATTTTTAGGGGGGGCCACTATACACGTAACAGAAGCTGAAATAAATTTTTTTCAGCAAACATCAACGAGTGGCACATGTTTCGACAGTTCTTTTAAAACACTTTAAGGTTTCTTAGCATTTTTTCTAATTACGTGAATAATTTCTGAAACAATTGTTCCGAAAATTATAGAAATTGTGTCCCCCCTTTATTTCCTAAACCGTATGTTCAAAAAATATGACAAAAATAGCAACGGGTACACTTAATACTTTCAATTAAAATTATTTTGAACATGGTGCAATATGCCGTTTTTGAGTTATTGCCGAAAAACTGCGCTTCGCACAAAATGACGTAAGTGCCATGAAGATGCCTTTTGCTGATGCACTTTTCTTTAAACTAGCTTAATAGTAATAGTCGACATACCTACTTGTTTTTCTAGACTTAAACGATTAAAGTGCTTATAACTATTCAGTGCCGGAAAAATGAAAAAGTATAACAACGTATTTTTTCTCATCTGTAGTGCATTTCTTTGTAATAATGGCTTCGGAATCCTATAATAAGCATGGTCCGACAGTCTTTTGGCCAATTTTTTACTTGTTCATTCCATTAGCAGGTTTCGGTTTCTTTTTATTTTTCAAACGATAATAAGTAATCTACTGACACTTTTCCAGGTACGACCGAGTGCGGCGTGACCTAACACGGCGGGCGGGCGGGGCGGCGGCGGGACAGGTCCGCCGTCGTCGGGTTTCAGAGGTCAATGCGCCGAACACGACCGCGTATATTTTTCGCGGAATAACACGAGAAAAAAATGGAGAAACAAGCGAAGGGTGTGTGTGGGGCGGAGGCGAGCGACGACGCCGTAAACCTGTCTCGGCACATCGTTACCGCTCGCGATAAAATTCTGGGCGTGCATTTTCTTCTTTTACAGACCGTGTCCGTTCGACCGAAACGAGCGTAAAGTGCGCTTTTGGAAGTCCGTAACGTCGGTTCATTAGCTTTCGGCGGGATGACCTATCGGGCTAGACCGAAATAAGGAGTGTATTAACCGCTAAGAAAGAGAAACCTACATAATATTACATCTAGAGATGGCGCTTAGCAGATAGCAGATCTCCGTGACTACGGTCCCGCATGTTTTTAATCTTCCGCATGGATAAATTTGCACAGCGTTAGTTCGCGGTACTTTCAAAATAAATTCGTTTATTTTTGCATAATTCTCATATTTCACTTAAAAAAATCGCCATAGTATAAGATAGCAGCCGAACTGATATCACGCGGTACGCATTTGGTATATCACTGCTGCAACGCTGCTGAGGTAAGCAACGGCGCCGCGTGTCCTTTAGGTACATGGAACAAAGTCGACGCGACTCGAGTGTGCGTTCCGAATTATAATTGATAATAGCGGGCCTCGGCAGTGTTCTATTTTTAAATGGGTAATGCATGAATTTGGAAACGTTACGCGGACCGTTCGTGCGCTAAATATTCAACAGGAGGAACCCGATCGAGTTTCGGAACACAACCGGAATAGATTTGTTTATAAAAGTGTTACATTTGTATTTACGTGATACATCAAAAAAACACGCATTTTTAACGCCTTATTCGACCATTAATAAAATAGGCTATGCTGTAAGTAGGTTTGCGACGGGTCGTGCCAAAAGGAAAAACGCAATTCGTTAACGTTAACCGTAAGGTTTGACAAGTTTCCATACATTATTTGACATTGTAATTGAATCTTGCGTTTAATTTTTCAATTAACGTTTCAACTCGCCGTTACAATTTAACTTAATGTTTTTTAGGAAAAAAGTAATTTAATATTTCCCAAATTAGCAGCAAAATAGTTCCTAATAATAAAAAATATATTTCAAAACTTAAGCTGCATTTTTATGATAAAAATGTAGTACGAATTCTTTATCGGTCTTAGGCTTTAGATTTAAAGTAATGTCAATAACTGACTACAGAAGAGGAGACGTACTGTGAACAGATTACTAATAATTCATTTCTGAATTAAAGATACCCGAATGCCTCCAATGAACACTTCGCATAGTATTTGAGTTACACTTTTTTTCGAATTTATATTCAATTAAGACATTTGTAATTTTTTCTAATCTACTATGAATGAAATTCTACTGATCTATCAAATTTGAAATTTTAGTTTAAAGACTGAAATGTGTACAGGAAACAGTAATTATTTTAAAAGTTAGAGCTGTATAATCATTTAATAAAAATTGAAAAAAAATAAAATTTTAAAATGTATAAAGTACCTAGGCGTTCTCAAATGCTATCTCACACATTATATTGAAAACCATTATTTTGAGAGCACCAAATTTACTACCAATTAAATTATATTCCAAAAATGTCATATTAAGTAAATGGCTATATAAGGACCTAACGTGATTTTCGAGGAAAACTTTCTCTAACCAGCGTTTGTATACGGGTGATTTTGAAACTGGTCCGTTGTTCGTTTTGAAGTACGTAACTCTGAGTAAAATATACCACGCGACAGTTCGTCAAAGGCGATGTATTTCATTAACTACTGTAGCTGTACTATTCGAGCAAGTACACCGGTTTGACAATGACACTTAATCGTTAACCACGGCTCGATGTAGACCCAGCGTCGTGTCGCTTCAGATACAAGCGTCCGAGTGCCATATCGAGCGCGCGCGGGCGCCGCCGGCGTTGACTTATAAAACAGACGATTACGAAAACGGTACAAATACAAATTTCCCGGGAGGCACCGGCCTCGATGCATAACGCCGCATAAATGTCGGGCAGCGGTGGGCGCGCGCGGCGCCGGCATCGTTACATTGATCCATATTCGAATTTAGAATTTCAGAACGTTACGCCTCGCGGGAAAACAGCTATCCGGAATTCAATAAGCCGTTACGCAGTGCTGCATTGCAGTGCCGTTATTTATTTTAATTTCCCTTTGGAAAACTCCATGAAAACAAGATTTTCTAAAAATTCGGAGAAGTCAAAAAATTATTACAAGTCTGGTTTTCGCAAATCAAGTTTTTATCAGCTATCGACGGTTTGAGGTCAGAGGAAATTATTATAATTTTAGCATGGTATCTATATATCTGTATGAATAATTATATGTGGGTATGTTGCTTGTGCTCGAGCGCGTGCGTGCAGTACAACGCAAAAAACTCTGCCGCTGTGAAGTTAGCCACGAGTGTCGCACTGGCGTAAAATAGAAACGCGGGCGGGAGAAGAAGGAAGGGGCGAGGCGTTGTACCTGCGCATTGCCTCATTCGTGGACAATTTAGACCATCATAGTGTCGCGCGTTGTACGTACTGCACGTGTATGTGTAAATATTTATCGCTCCTTGTGTCAGTACAAATGAGGGTACGATCGGTGGAGTAACATCTAAAGTAATTCATTTTTTTCCAAATTCAATAGACCCGTCAATTTCAAAATCGAATCAGCTCTAGAGCTTCAAAAATTGTGTGGAATATTGTAGAAGTGGTCGATCCATTCAAGTGACATTTTCGCCAAATAAGTGGTACGTTTTCTTTATAAATGCAAATTCAAAATATACGTATTTTATATTTCATAGTATATCACTTGAAATACGTTGAAATATTTAAAAAGTAGTAATACTTTTTTAATATTACTAATTTTTATTTAAATTAACAGTCGTTCTTAAGGCAATTGTCCCTTAAGAAGAACGAATAAGAAACTTTAGGGTAGTTTTTCTCAAATTAAAATTATGTAGTATCACAAGCATAAATATATAAAACTATTGGAAGGAGAACAAACCAGTATTAAGTGAAACTGATAATGGTAACCTCTAAATATTCAGATATTGTATAATATTTTTTTGAAAAAGTATTTGCTCAGTCAGGGTTTTAAGTTTATATAAATATTTTGTATATCTTAAGGAAACTTATTGAACATGCGCACACAGAGCCCCTAAATAAATTCGTGACCTTATGCTGTCGACTAACATACGAGTATAAACACAGTTTATTTTTATTTCTAGTATTGAAATTATGTCAATCTTTATTTTTATTAAAAAGATCTATATTTTTTATGTGTATTAAACTTTGGTGTATAAACTATGCTACAGTAAAAGTTCTAATTTCCTTTAACTTAATTCTAGGAGAAACACGAGATCCCAGCTTATAAGTTGCGCCAATGGTCCGCTGTTGCGACACGAAAATTCTCTGATCGTCCGCAGTGTGTCCCCAAAGCAGGATGCCATATGACCTCAAGCTATGGAAACGGCCAAAATGAATCCATTTCTTGCTTTGGATATGAAACAAACTTCTTATCTCTTAGTCGCACATACAGCAGAGCTCATCTTCTCGCCAACTCACCGATGTTAGGACCGCATTGAAGGTTACTATCTAAAGTAACTTCCAGGAATATAGTAGCATCGACAAAATCAAATTCCTTGAATCTCATTAAAATAGTGTCAAATCCATCTTTTTTTATTCGGTAGCGAGCGTTTTGTACATTTTGTTTTCTTTCTATTAAGAAATAAATTATTTACAGTACACTATTTTTTCAGTTTTGAATATAGTAATGTTCACATCGTCGTAATCGAGATTATTTTTTTAACTATGACTAATAAAGAGGTATCATCTGCGAATAGTACTATCTCATGAACATCCTTGACAAGGCTAGTTAAGACATTAATATAAATTAGAAACAATAATGAATCATAGATACATTTCTGTTTTTAAAGATCTCATGTCACTGATGCCGACCCTCTGAACTCTGTTAGTCGAATACGATATTTCAGAAGGTCGAGTGCACTGTCTGTACCTGCGTAATAATGTAGTTTCCTGATCAGTATTTCGTGATACATACAATCTAAACCCCTTGGAGAGACTACAAAACACTTCTATCGCATTCCGCAAATCCTCCCATGGTTCAAAATTTTTATCAACAAGCTCAGCAACAGCGTTAACTGTAGACTAACCCCGTGTGAAATTGAACTGTTTTTCGGAGAATAAATTATTGCTGCAAAAATGGTAATAGAAGTTGATTTAGGATAAATTTTTCAAAAATTTTACTTAGTATCAGAAATACATATATGGGCCTAAAGTTGATTTGAGAAAAGTTTTAAAGTTGGGAGACGAGATTTGGTAATCGAAATTGAAATGTCAGTAAAAATGTATCAAAAGCTTCGGCAACCACTATATCTTTTCTTAGAATTTCATCGTATATTTTAAGTTGACAGTCAAGACCGCGTCCTTTAATTTATCCATTTAGTTCTTTACGACACTCCAAATTGTTTCCATTCAGGTTTTGCTATTTTTATTTTATTATTAATATAATTCGTTTTAACCGTGATAGAAATAAGTTTAAATTTTTTTGAGTAGTTTGTAACACACTCGGCGAATCTCTCGCTTTTATTATTGTCCTATCGTCATATAGGTCATACGATATCTTTCTTCTTTTGTATATTTCTACTGCTGCCCGATCACTGAACGATAATTATTCATTAAGTTTAATAATTTTTGTTTGAAAAATATTGTCATATTCTTCTTTTATTATATGAACTGTTGAGTTGTTAATCTAATTGGAATCGTCACAGCATTGTAGTTTTGAAATCTTTAGCGTGATAAATTTTCTGAATTCTACCCATTATTTTTTATTACTGAAATGCCCTTTATAACATTTTTTAGTTTTCTTCTAACGGGTAATTTAAAAGACGCGAGTTGACCATTGTGGTCAGAATTTAAATAATTAATAATATATTTCTGAAATTGTTCGACATTTGTATAAATATTATCAAGATATGTCTTAGAGACAGACATAATTCTTGCGAGCTACAAAAAGAGTTTCACATGTTGGAACATCCAAAGAATTCTAGAATCCTGCCACTGTGATTGGTGACATCTAACAGGTTTACATTAAAGTCTCCACATATTATCTACAATGCTTTTATCATTCATCTTATATAAGGCCCGATCCATAATCGAATCAAAGAACTCATAAGAAAAATGAGGGGGCCTGTATGCGCTCATCACAGTAAGTAGTTCTAGTTCCACATGGGCTATCTCCACAACATGCTTAGTGGAGAGCTTCAAAATATCAGTTCTTTCCTTAAATTTAAAATTATTTCGGGTAAGAATTAAGAAACCGCCATGTGATGAAATCTACCTGCTGAAGGATCTTGCAACCAGGTGATTAGGAAAACGAAAGAGCAGCTGAACATTTCTGGGTCAATGTTCCGTAACACACAGTATATCAGTATTGGAATTGTTCATGAACAGCCCAACTTCCAGCTCTTTCTTCTTCATGCGCTAAATGTTTTGATGCATCAGGTATACAATATAATAAATTAAATTATCATTTTTAATAATTACGTCAGGGTTGAGTTGACGTAATAGACTTTATTCGATAATATGCTAGAGCTATTCTCCGCTGTCTTAACAATTAATGTACGAGGGTTTAAGGAGCAAGAATCTGCAAATTCTCTTTAACTGAGAAAACTCTGTTTATATCGGTTTATTAAATTAAGGCCTGTCTCTGTCGAAGCAGCGCGCTTAAATCCATAGATAGAGCTCCGCACTTCAACAGAGCCTCCAGATCCTATCGATCTGCAGTCAATCTTATAACTAGACTCTGTTCTATTGTTAATAATGTAACAGAACCAATATTACTGGCCAGCAACTTAGCCAAGTTTCGTTTAAATAATTTTAAATCAACTCGATAGATCGATTATTATACCTAGTGGGCTCCAGAATTTTAGAAATTGCGTCTAATTTTACAAGGTTGGCCGAATTTTGCAATTCGTCATAGCGATACCATTGGCAAATAAAATAGTAGGGAATGGAATTTGTTTTACAAACATTTTTAAAACCACTTTGGCCATCGATTTTAAAATTGATTCCACTTTAGAATTCAAAATTCCATTCAAATTAGTTCATTCATGTGTAAAATGCAATCAAAAAAATTACATGCCTTAAGCGCGAGCGTAGGTACGCTTCTGCTGTCGCCTGAAAATCCCGTGTAATCACGATAACTAAAAAACTATTTAACTTTTAAACTTAATTTCTTTTTCAATCTCATCACTAATCGATTGGAAATAACTGTATTGAAAATCATAGCTTGATGTAGTACCTGTATACCTGTAGCTGTAATTGAATTTTTTAACTCGCAATTATTCATGTTTTGATCTTTCATTTCGCTTAAATATCTGAAATGGAGATTGAAATTAGTGTTTTACGTTTTTGTAATTGCTAACAGACAGCGGTAGTAACATCAAAAATAAAACAACTATTTTGCCCGAGGACCAGCTGTACGATTTAGTTCAACTATTTAGCTTTAAGTCGCCCGCGCAGGGTGCCCGGGCTTTGTCCTAGAATTTGTTTTTTTTTTTTATTTATTTTTAATTACTTTCAAACGTTTTAATTAATTCCAAATTTATTTTTAATGTAATTAGTAATACGTTTATATTAACAACAATTATTGTGTAATAATTTTAATTAGTGACTTCGAAAACGTTTTGAAGAACTTCAAAAAGGATTTTTGGTGAAAATCTCATATATTATCATTAACCTGTAAATTAAATAACATACGTATGTCACGAACTCTCTATTTTTTATAATTTTTTCATTATTTTTTAATTTCATATTTTTTTATTCTTGCAGGATATTTTGAGGCCAGCACGTAGGGTTTGTTGTTTTGCAGACTTTTTTACATAAAGTTAAATTGTAACAACGGCTACTTATGAATTAGAAGACGAGCGCTGCAGAGCAAATAGAGATTCTCTGCGTCGATTTAAATCGATATATATCTGGCTGTCACCATCTTTTTCCAAAAACTCATCAAAATATCTCTACGGTCTAAGTTATCATCGAATTATAGTGATGCAGAATCTGGGTCCGACTTCATATCAAAAAATACATATTGTTCGTCGTACACGTACTTTCAACGTGCACGACGAATAATGCGACCAAGTTGTGAATTATATTGTTTGGTGAATGAAATGAAAATTTCTCTAAATGAAAACATTTAGAGAAACCTTTAAGTAGTTAAGAGTTCATTTGAAAAATTCCCAATTTAAAATACCGTTTCTCGGTTAAGGATGAAGCCATACCGTAAAATTAGATTATTTTAAGTATAATTCAGCACTCTCAAATAGAAAAGACCGCGTCTTTTTGTCAAAAAAAATTAACGAAATATTTTTTAATAAAATGAAACCTACATTTGAAAGTTCTGTTGTGATTTGAAATATGAATTTCTAGGTAGAAAAATAAATTTATGTTAGCGTCTTTGAATGTATAAAGGATATTTTTATTTTAACGTTATTATGCGACAGGTAATATTTTTTCTGTTTTAAATTTACGCTATTGTATTGCTATGCATGTGGCAGCTCGCACCCTTTGTCTCTCTTTCGTTACATCATACAAAGAAACAAGTAAGATTTTCTGGTATTAAGAACGGGAGTGTACCTCAAAGTCTATGGTAGGACTACGCATTTTATTCAATAAATTACTCTCTAGGTATTGTTTTTATAGAGAATGTATTGTATTATTTGTAATGAAAATAAAATAAAAAAGTATTTGAAACGAATTATTATTTGATAATGAAGAAGATACTTCCTTGTATGGTCATAACGATTCGATTGTCATTGTCGAGGTAAATGAACACACCTAAGGCTGCGCTTTGGACGGGTGACCACCCCGACCCATTTAAATGACATCCACGTGACTTGGTTTCCTGAGCAGGTTCGTGCTACTGATGTCGCTTTGAGTAATCGCTTTTCATTAGGGTGTTTAATGGATGATGCACACAAAAAAATGATTAAAATTTGATTGAACGTTTAGATGATTCGTATCACAGATAAAAAGTTTTCAAATGTTCATTTTATGTGTATATGTAATATGATGGATAGGGCTTTCGCATAGTGAATACTTTAACGGGCCGTTTTTGGTTTTGTTAATCGGGTGATTATACGCAGGAGCGGCGTCTCGCCAACTTAGGTCGTCGATATAATACCTCTGCACAGTTGGTGTATATAGAGGCGCAGAGTTTCACTTCCGATATACCAACACGTATGCTACAATAGTAGACTGTATGCTAGATGCAGTACTGGGGTAGTGCAGGTTGAATGCAGCATGCGGCTGCATTCTTATTCTATTTTCTACAATTTCCGGATTCGTCCTTCCATGAGCGACCAATTAGACGGGTCTAATTTAAACCAATCGGATCTAAGCGGCCCGGATCTAAAAATCTGTCCTCCAACGGAAATCGTACTGTCGGGACAGTTCGTTCGTGGTTCTTCCTCACCCTTTTTATTCATGGGTGTGGGTACGGGACGGAGGACTTATATTTTGCCTCATGCCCGGGCGTCTTCTCGTCGGGAACACGACCCCGACGGCTCAGTGGCAATGGTCCATATCTGATGGATCCATTGGTTGGCATCGTGCCGGAGCCCAGTCGCCGACCTACTCGCGGGCGCGCGTCACCGCATGGGCTCAGCGTCGGGTGGGGGCACCGGGTTGTGAAGCGGTGGTTGACGAGGGGCGGCACAACTCGATCGACGCATGCAGACGACCGCCGCCCGCCGGACGCCGATGAACGCCGACCACGTCGAGGCAGCACGCACCGGCGACTCAGCAGTAGCATCCGAAGCAGCACGCGTCAGTGATCCGCTGTCCTCTTCTCGTTCTGGCCCTCGTCCGGGTAGTATTTCCGATCGGCGAGGGGCCCCAAGCATCGGTTCCATTCCAGTAATTGTTCCCACGATGTCCGGGGGCGCCCCGCCGTCTGCAGCATGGTAGGCGCGCGGCGCGTCGTACACTTCAGCGTCCGGTAAGCGCCGGGGCGGCCGTACCAGCGCGCTCTGCACGTCCGGATGGCCGCGGTGCCGGCCGCCATTTTAATGAATTAGAATGCGGCGACATCAGCTTTGGTGCAGTGGTGTAAATCCGGGATCTCAATAAATTGAGGGTAGTCACAAAATAGCAGGCCGGTCTGGGGCGCGGCGCGAAGCGCGGCGCACGGCGCGCGTGTTCGGCAGCACACACGCACGCAGGACGACCTGCGTTGGTCCCCGTGGGCGTCGGGCGCGACCTCGACGGCATAGTTGCCGGAGGTTTTTCGCACTCGCGGGAGATGTGGTAGTCCTGGTAGAGTTGGCGTCCGATCCCGCTGCGACACGCCGAGGCGTGCGCCGCGGGCCGCTGCCGGGAGTCAACTGTGAAAACGGACACCGCTACCTGGTGCTCTTGAACGACTACCGTCAGCGATCGGCGGTCCTACCGTCATGAGGGCCACCGATATCTATATTACTTGGTCGGCACTCTCAAGGATTAGCGTGGTACTGTGCTGCATACGTGTTTGATGTATTTCGGAAGTAAAACTCATAAAAACTAATATCTAAATTTACAAATAAACCTATAAGTACAAAAAGTATATTATTATGTACATTTCACTATAAAATTGATCAAAAAAGCGATGTTTTCTATTCACGATTTACGAGTTCGAAATACGTCTATATAAACTCTAGGACTGAAAATAAGATATCGAATATGTTTACGCCATATGTACGTCGGAGTGTGCAGAAACGTTACCGTCGCGAACATGTAACGATTAAATATAATTTAGTATTTAAATAAAAATATCGAAAATATTAAACGATAAAATGCGTAGCATTTTTATCAGCAGTTAAAAATTAAAAAAAAAGTTATAATCACAAGAAACAAAAATAAAAATATTTTAATTTTTAAATTGAGGTGATGCGCGTGCGCAATCCGTCCCTGGTGGGTCAGCGCATCCTCATCGCTGGTGCATTTATTTACGTGTCACGTGTTTGCGGCGAAATAGGCACAACGATTCTCGAAATACCACCGCCCGAGGTCTGCGACGATCGTTACAGTTTAACCCAGTTTACGATTATTCCTAGGGGCAACTTTGTCCTCATGCGAATTGAAGTCAAATTGATGCGTCGTGATGTACTTCTCAAGCATGTAATCCATAAAAAAATCATTCATTTTCAAAGATTTTTGCATATAAAAACATATGTAACCCTATCATATGAGATTTTAAAACAAATAATAATATAAAACCTATTTATTGAGATAATTAACTAACTGCAGGTGGGGCCTCAGGTGACTAGTTGTACCCTGCCACGCTTTGCTGTGGCACATTATGGTTGCATGGATGAGAAATGAGGAACAAAACAAAGCATACGTTTCAAAAACGTTTAATTTTGCCATATTTGTTGGTATAAAATATTTATTGTTTCACCATGGTTTGCGTAGATACAAAGGTTTGCCGAAACGGGAAACACGTAACATATAATTGTCCATATGACAAGTAATCCGCACCTAAATCTAAACAATACAATTCTAAACATTGAGCTTGAATTTTGTTGATTGTGATTGCAAACGCTAATCGAATTGAAAATTGCAATCTTTTAAATTTAAGTGATGTGTCTGTTGGGGTTGTGGGAATTCGAGGAATTCAAAAACTCCGATGGGTAATGAACTACTTCATCTGCTACCACAGCGGTGTCTATCGATTTATATATATTTCCTCACTTTGAATGCTGGATTGTATAAAATTATTAAGTTGATAGACATCTTTATTTTTCGTAGCGGGGACAGCTCGTTCACTGAGTCAGTCGAGATTTCTGTAATTAATTTAAATATTAGGAAACACTTTTTAGATAAGTTCTTCTTTCGATATTACTGAATTGCAAAAATTATCAGGAAATGATATTGTCTTGTCTCATCTATTGATAGGAGTCCGTTTTCAATGTTCAGTAACTGCCGTGAGAGTATTTTAGGTGATTAGGCAAAACTGAACACGCGTATGTTCGTAGTCAATTGTAATTTACATACGCGTCGCCACAATCTTGAATATTTCAGGCAAGCATTTATTTCGTCCGCTGGTGTCAATAAAGAAATCATTGGCAATGTTTGCGTAAAATCTCTTGCGAGCAACATCTACGCATTCCCGAACGGTTGAACGTTTCCAGGCATATCTTGTAACGATCGATCCAGGGCTTTAAGGGATTTTTTATGTTCTATCGTGCATTCATCCCAAACAATGACTTAACATTTTTGTAATCCTTTTCCCATATCAGATGCTTTGTAAATATTGCACGTAGGAGTCGCGATGGTTTGTATGTTCAATGGAAACGTCAGAACTGAATGAGCAGTCCTTCTACCTGGTAATAATGTCGCAGCTATTCCAGACGAAGTGAGAGCTAAGGCTATGTAATTCTTTTGAATCGTTACAAGAATCAATCATATAAGAAATGTTTTCCTGGTTCCTCGTGGTGCATCCAAGAAGAAGGTTCCCCCAACTCCGTCATTTAACATTTGCATTATTTTTCAGAAATACCCTTCTGTTTATGCGTGAATTTGGGAAAGTTTGATTGAATATACGACTGGAGATCACTCATGTAACTTTGTTCACGGCACAAATCCACATCAAATAAAGCAGTCGCAGCTCGGGAGTGATTTATTTGCAATACTTGAACACTTATTTTCAATATTTATCAACGTTTCGTTGTAAATGCCTTCTGTAAATTCCATGGGCATATTGCTGTTTCCTAGCCATACTCTATGCAAAATACCCTCGGGCATATGCGATCGATATCTTTCCCATAACTCTGTGGGAGATAAAGGGAAGCCAATATAATTGGAAAGTCAATATAATTGGGAATAATGCGCGAACCTGGTTTGGATGTGCGGTGTTGTAAGTGTCATGAATACATTTATCCCATTGTTGGTCACTTAAGTTCAGAGTTTGACAAGCACTGAGAAAAGTGGCATATGGGACACCGCCAACAATTTTCGATTCCTGGAAAGATCAAAGACCAGACACATTAACCAACAGCAGGCGAAGATAGAAACATTCGTCTTGAATAGGATAGATGAAATATAAATAGAATATAAGCGTAATTAACTTGAAATGAATTTATTTATATTGCACACAATCGTTCTGTTACAAGCAAGGATCCGCCATGACACATTTGTACTAGAGAGAGATATATACAATATACTATCTATCACTTTATTATAATGTAATAACAATTAACAAATTATGTGACAATTGAAAAGGTATATGTTTTAATCATCCCTTTTACATTTATCCTACACATCAAAAGAAAATAAAGAAAGCCATTGAACCAAGAATAATCTACATATTCATACCACATAGCTTCACAAACTTTAAAAGTGTATTACCATTGAGGGACTTCGTTAACATATCAGCAATTTGATCTCTTGTTGTCACATATTGTATACATATCTTTTATTTTCAATCAGTTCCCTTATATAATGATATTTGATATCAATGTGCTTTAATCGTTTAACACTATTTGTGTTGGCAATCGTTATGGCAGCTTGATTATCGCAATGCATGATAGCAGGACAAACATTACTCACATTGAAATCACATAACACATTAGCAATCCAGCATGCCTCACTTCCAGCCATGCTCATTGCCACGTATTCAGATTCTGCTGATGATAGACTCACAGTACTTTGCTTCTTAGAGCACCAAGATATTAGGCAATTGAATACATGAAGCAGTAACCAGTAGTGGACTTCCTGTCTCGAAGGTCCCTCCCAGTCAGCATCACAAAATCCAACCAAATTGCTATCATCACATTTATAAACTAATCTATAATTCAATGTGTGTTTAATGTATCGCAAAACCCTTTTAAGTTGATTAATAACATGTTACTAGCGCAATCTTGATATCTACTTAATATTGATACGGCAACACAAATATCAGGTCTTGTGCCTGATGCTGCATACATTAAACACCCAACGATCTCTACAGATGTTCTCAATATTGCCTTTGCATTTATCATTTTCAAGCTCTTTACAATTAAAATTCTGATCCATGGGGTTGAAATAGGTTTACAATCATACATATGGAATCTTTTTAACACATTTTCTAGGTAAGTCTTTTGACATAATTCTGTAACATTTGTTTTAAATTCTGCTTTACATTTATCCCCAAAATTCTGAAATTAGGCCTAAGTCTTTCATTTCAAATTCTTTGTTTAGCATTGACTTTAAATTTGATATATGTTCTTCATTACTACCAAACATCAACATGTCATCAACGTATAAGAGAACATATATTTGTTCTGAATCGTTACATTTAGAGTACAAACATGGGTCACATTTAGATCGTTTAAAACCTTCCTGATCATAATAGAGTTAAATTTTTCGTTCCAATATTTCGGAGACTTCTTTAGCCCATATAATGATTTATTTAGCTTTACAATATTTTTATCATTGTCATAAGCGCCATCTGGTAAGCTTATGTATACATTTTCTTTAATCTCCCCATACAAAAAGGCTCCAGTTACATCCATTTGGTAAACATATAACTTTAACTTAGTTGCTATAGCCAAAAATAGTCTGAATGTACTCAACTTTGCAACAGGTGCATATACATCATTTAGATTTAATATATCATTTTGTTCAAACCCTCTGGCCACCAAACGTGCCTTGTACTGAATATTACTATTATTTCGTTTAATTTTAAATACCCATTTACTACTTATAACTTTTTCATTATCGGGTATGTCACAAATACTCCAAGTATTATTATCTTTAAGAGTTTTTAGCTCCCTTTGAATAGCTTCCTGCCATTTACATGCATCCGGACTATTCATAGCTTCACAATAAGTTTTTGGCTCACAGTTATCTAACATTACATTATTACAATTATAGAAAACAGTCTGCTTCCTAATACGTTTGTTTTTAGGATCTACATCACGTCTCACAACCTCACCACACTCATCACTATCACTAGGTTCATATACACTACCCTCAGAATCACTCTGCATGGTGTGCTGAGAGTCATCACCATCCATGGTCGGTGATTGGGGACTGGACATACCTGCAGCACTGGTATCTTCTACTTGAGCGCCTACCTCAACTGTAGCTGGAACCTCCACACTATCCTCTATATAATTGATTGTCTCACATTGTTGTATTGGCTTGACTGGACTGTTGTTCACAAACACAATGTCTCGTTTGGTCTCAACTTCACTTTTCTGTGGAAAATATACTCTATAACCTTTTATTGTTTCTCCATACCCAACCATAATGCCCTTTTCACCTTTGGCATCCCACTTATGTCTTTTTCTTTGGGTATGTGGACATAAACAGTAGTACCAAATATTTTGAGGTTATTTATATCATAACTTTGCTTGACCACAGTTCATATGGAGATTTCCCTTCTATTGAGCTTTTACCAGTTCTATTAATCACATAGGCAGCTGTATTAACACTTTCAGCCCACAAGCTGATAGGTAAATCTTTAGCATACAGCATTGTTCTAGCCGCTTCCACTAAAATCCTATTCTCCCGCTCAGCTACTCCATTCTGTTCAGGAGTAAAGTTACTGATGTTTGATGTATAATCCCTTGTTCTGGAACACTTCTCTGACCTCTTTGTTTATAAACTCGGTTCCATTGTCACTTCGAAATATCTTTATTTTATTTCCTGTTTCATTTTCAGCCTGCGATATGAAGTTCTTTATACATGATTTAATTTCGTCTTTTGTTTTCACAAAGAACACTCGCCTGTACTTTGAGTATTCATCTTTAAATACCACGAAATATCTGGAGCCTCCAATCGATGGCTTCTCCATAGGTCCACAGGTATCGGCGTGAATAATTTCGCATACTCTTGACGTCACATTGTTACTTACAGGATACGGCAATCGGTGAATTTTCCCTTTTAGACAACTTTCACATGTTTGAACATTGGCATTTTTAATATTAATATTATTTTTCTTCAGAACATCTTTCACATAAACAATGTTTTGGTGCACCAATTTTTCATGCCACTCACGCAAATCACAACACACGTCAGCAAGGTTCGCTGTATATGCATTAAAATAGCGAAAATCCAAATAATACATGCTTCCACGTCGCTCAGCAATAGCCATCACCTTGTTTTGTTTATAAAACTTACATTTATTCTCTTCCGTAACGATAACATAACCTCTGCTTGTCGCACAGTTGACAGAGAACAAATTTGTTTTCAACTCAGGAACATGAAGTACGTTGTCAATGGTGGTGTCAATCCATTCACTCCCATTCCAAACTTGCAACGCCACCTGGCCGCAACCCTTGACATTAATTTTCGTTCCGTTCCCTACTATTACCGATTTATCTTTTACAGTCGAGTATGAATTGAATAGTTTGTAATCACAACACATATGCTCGCTTGCACCCGAATCGACTAACCACTGAGATTTTGTAACTGTTCATCAAAAACACTGTTGACTATAAAAGCATTACTTTCTTTTCTTTACCCTTTTAAAACGGCACTGGCTCTTTATATGACCCGGTTTATTACAAAAATAACACTTAAGATCTGAACGATTGTCTTTAGAGTTACCAAAATTATTGTTATTATTATATCGACACTCGCTTTGATAATGTCCAAGTCGGTGACACTTATAACACTTTACACTTTTTATCTACTTTCTTTGCCACAAACGCCGTAGACGGCGTTGGTTTCTTTAATTCTTTCTTCCTCTATCAATAATCTGGCTACCAGGTTATCATAGGTCTGCTTGTCATCAGGAGCAGACTCCCATGCCGAGATGAAATGCTTGTAATCTTCTGGTAAGGACATAAGAACCTTAGTGATAACAAATTTATCAGACATGTTCTCTCCCAGCTGTTTTAACTGGTTCTGCATCTCATGTACTTTTGATAAAAACAGACATCTCTGTTCCTTCTTCGAACTTAAATTGAAAAAAGCGTTGTTGCACAATGTGAATGCTTGTTTCAGATTTTTGTTCATACACGCTTAATAATTTCCTCCACATAGCCGCCGCCGTATCGCACGAGATGATATGCAACATGACTTCTTCCGTCATCCTCGTAACTATCAGCGTTTGAGCTCGCGCATCCTGGGTTTCCCAAGTACTACGCTGAGTATCATCTTCAGGTTTTACTGTTGTCCCGTCCACGATTTTGTAAAGACCTTGACCTCGCAGCAACACGGACGTTTGGAACTTCCAAACATTCCAATTCCTGGAACCCTCCAGCTTCATGACGTTCTGTTGTCCACTTCCACCCTGTGTCGAATCCATTTCACAACCTTCCTGTAGACTCTCCTGCCTTGCCCAATGATAGTAGACAAGTATTTTCCTTCCCGGTGTTCTAACCACAAAAATGGCGTCAACCCACGCCGCCGGTATTTCTGACTATTTTCGCTACAGTATGTATTTGCAATCCTTTAGCCACACTTTTATTAATCCAAGCTAGTTAGTGACCTGGGCCCATAACCAGATGAAATATAAATAGAATATAAGCGTAATTAACTTGAAATGAATTTATTTATATTGCACACAATCGTTCTGTTACAAGCAAGGATCCGCCATGACACATTTGTACTAGAGAGAGATATATATACAATATACTATCTATCCTACTCTTATTACATTGTAATGTCTTTACTTTATTTTAACAAGGATGCACTATGTAAAGTCTACTAACTGTATTTTCTTTGAAAATGCCAGGTTGACCGTCGACTCATTCCCTCGTCTGCTACATACGAATAATTTTTTAGTTTCATTCCACGTGTAATAAGAGGTAACTTCTAAATACATAACTATCCTGGCGAAAGCGACTATCAGACACAAAGTGAAGAAAGCAGTTAGAGTTGTACCAGTTGGATTAATGGTGCTTTGATGTACATTTGCATCTGTGAAATAAAAACGCTGGCCATTTTTTAAATGTATGAAACAGCTGGCTTGAGTTCATACATTGGGAATGAAAAAATTCACCATGGAACTTCATTGCTGCTTATGTATCTTCCAGTCTAGTACTGTGCAATTTCATCGATAACTCGTACTGCATTTCTGTCACTATTTTCTGGTTGCACACCAAAAACTGCCATATCGCTGCCTTTGTTCACATATTTACAGACGTATTTATTTAATTTGACGGAATTACAATAATCTACATTTATGTGCGCTTTGTATGATTTTGACGTGATAACGTCTTATAAATCGATGAACGCTGGCTGCACGCATGGAAAAGCATGACTCATTGTCACGTTCCGCCTGAGCCGAGCGTGCGAGCGAGAGCGCGGAACGAGCGATCTCTCTTCCACTCCATCGACCGATGCGTCCGAGTAGAAGAGAGACAGCGGCCGCACACAACCTACACGTGAACTGTTTTGTCAACTGTTCATAAAGCGAAGTGAAAAATTAATGTGGTTTCCATTGTTTATTACAACATAAATTGCGGCAAGTGATAATAATTCATAAAAGTATACAATTTATCATCAATGTTTTCTTATGACGTTATCACGTAAACTATCGCTCGTAAACCGACTTTAAAGACAAGCAATTTTTTTTTGTTAAAAAAGAACATCATGGCAAATAACGCCATCTATTTTTAATAACTGTTGAAGAAACTGTTTTCTTGCGGTCGAGGGTATGTTACCGACACCAGAAAATAGATAAAGCAGTCTTTGAAACAGGTTGTATATCGTGTCAAAATTTGAGCTGAATCGATGGAGAACTTTTTGATGAGTTTTTGAAACGTACACAAACCAACACAATATTTATAT
This sequence comes from Eumeta japonica, assembly GCA_005406025.1. NCBI lineage: Eukaryota > Metazoa > Arthropoda > Insecta > Lepidoptera > Psychidae > Eumeta > Eumeta japonica. The sequence goes on from BGZK01001603.1 coordinate 113,778, forward strand.
ATATACACAGTACATAACATTATACAGTTATTTCTGTATTTACTGCGTAAACAATGTACTAATGGATGCGATAGAGATTAATAGTCGATAACTCAGTACTTAATTCCATACCTCTGAAACATCACGCAGGTGAAACTGTAGGGCGCATAATCGATATGATGCGAATTAAAATCCTAATGGGATCTGAGTCTTAGAGCGGGACAAGAATTGGTATCGCGAGCGCAACTGTGATCGGGAACGAGAACACGACGCGATCGGAATTGATAGAGGATAGAGCTCGACCTATCAAACCTTACGGCGTACCTTTACGAGTTGCGTTTTGGAGTTTACCCCTTAAGAATCGATTTTTATATATATCCTGAGGTAATAAAATTAGGTGAAGAGTGCAATGTTAATAAAAAGTGAAATCGTTCCGTTGCTCTTCCGCGCAGCATATTCGCGCAGTTTGTACTAAAGAATTTTCTTCCATTACTTATGTATAGATATTTTACGTTTAACGCAGATAAGTCAAGTTTTCGACGTATATGCGATGGCGTTAAATTTAATTGTCATTATTACCGATCGTTCAAGTCGATTATCTTTGCTTTTGACCGACTAGGTGTGGGTACTTATAACCGGTGATGCTCTGCCAATCTTTAATAGACTCCTCGACCGGAAACTGGGAAACCACCCGCTATTAGATTTTAACCCAGTCATAGTACATTTTTATTTAGAAAAAATTTGAAAATAAAGATATGCAAATGGAAGAATATCTAGCATAACAAAGAACAGATATGTTCCTAAATTTATGCCAGCGAAATAAATTCGGGTTGTGCATTGAAGCTGACACGTGACATTTTATAAAACATGTAATCCGCCGCGAATCGTTATTGAGATCCGTCAAAGTCCTGAATGGTATATGTGTATTAATTATTCATCCATTCATGTCAATCATGGATGTAAGAAATACCGATCATTTTATAAAAGTATGGGAGTTAGACCAAAAATATCATCATTTACTGAGAATAGTTATGCAAAACTTTGCCAAAGTTCTTAATCTTATTACGTGGATAACGTGTACATATTTACATAAATGTATTTTAAAGTTATAACTCATCTGCTGTAAAACATTTTATACGTGGGATTTATAGAAAGGCGTATTTTCAACAGTAAAAACATATTAGATGCAAATAAAGGTCGCACGATTACAGACGACCCTCGTTATCGATGTACAAATGTACCAAATGAGACGCAAACAAATACACGAGGTTGGCACGCGGCACGTGCAACCGATTGACTTTCGATCACGTACGACTCTGCCTCGATTTCAAATTTATGTTTATTTGCTAACACTTTGTAGCCGCTAACTGAAGAGGTGAGTTGTGGGAACTATAGTGATGTCGTTAGTGGAATTATTATTAAATGCCAATGAAGATGTGATACGGTCACATCCTTGAGAGGGGTCAATTAAAACCTAAATATTTTTTAGGATTCTTAGTGTTTAATTTGGTTTATTAAAACCTACCGATAAGGTCATGGCATCAGATGCATTCGATCGCCTTTTACCATACTAATGCAGGTATTTCCACTTTTTCTAATATGTGAAATACAGACAGATCGAGAAAATTTTGAATTTATTATTTTGAAAGCGTCCTGCGCAGATAAGTGCCCGTAATGACGGCGCTCGGCGGCGCGAGCGGCGCGTGTAGTCGGCCAAACGTCTGCGAGGCACGGGCAAAGGCTGTACTAATTGGGTCACCGATATTTATATGATCGAGGACGCAGTTTATCCATAATTTTCTGTCGACGATGTCAAAATATTTTTGTGCCACGAGCGCCCCGCGCGTGCCTGTCATGAATGGCGCTGATCACGGGCCGGCCTTGAGCCACGCGTGTTGAAGATTGCGTGCCTACTACTGCGAGTCGCCCGTCGAACGTCCAAAAAGGATGCAGGGCCGATCGAAATCTAGAAGGTCGTTTATGGTTTTCTTTTTTTACAGGCTTTTGTTTATTTAAACTGAACACGTTTGTACTATCTGTTGAAAACTACTACAGATTTTAGATACTTTAGATACAGATTTAACACATAGTGTTGTCCCCGTGGAAATTCCTTTGTATTGTATATCGATCTCAAGGTAGAATTTCTGGATCTCGTTGTCAATCGATTCTAATCCCAGTTCTGATTCTAAATAAGGTTTCGATCTCAATTTTGCTTTAGATTGTGATTTCGGACTCAGTCTGGGTTTTTGTTTTGTTTTCGATTTCGTGATCGGGTTAAGGGTTAGAATTACAGATAGGATTGAGATTGGGTTGATATTGTAGTTATTTTAAAAGAAATAACTGCATATGTATGGACATAAAAATGTTCATACGTTTTTATGTTTATATATGTAGCTTAATGCAAAAATAAGTACGAATGAATTAAAAAGACTTAAATACATCGTGTCAAATTACCTGTATTTCCATTGAAAGTTGAAAACGTGAAAGTGATGGAGATAACTAACATGTTCTCCAGTGTATTAAAATTATCAAGTGAAAATTATTGGATGCTTACAACGAAAATAGCTTAAAATGTGAGATAAAGTCTAGGTTATGTAAATACGAGTACACAATATTCATTAGACGTAGTTTGATATGTAGTCAAAAAAATTTGGTTGCCTGTAAAGTCGGTATACGGGCGAAAGTTTTACGTGACAACGACTTTGAATGGTAAAATCATTTTAATGTGAATATTCATTCGTATAGTAGGAAGAAGGATGAAATAATAGTAACAATTTAAAACATTTATTTATACAAAGAATTATATTTAAAACATTAATTTATACAAAGAATCTCGCACTGAATTTCATATTAACAAAATTTTATTTTTACCTTTACACATACATACGTATTTATATACAAATATACATACAATAACTTGCAATACATTTGCAAGCTATGCACTAATTCTCTAGTGCTGCGCGCGGCAGACCGATCATAGTTGAGTGGGAGAGAGACGCAAGGCATTCGGCGGGCCTCGTTCGGTGACTCATCGTTACGTTACCGAGCGTTACACTTTTCAAAGTGACTCCCAGCCGCAACCTAATTTAAGACGTTGTCACGTCAAAAATTCGAATTGTTTTACATTTAAAACAGAAATGAATTGATATCTGTTCGATAACTCTTAGAGATCGCATTTGGAAATATTAAGTTACGTCCACTTTTATTCTTGGTGTTATGATGCCGAAATTGCCTTAGTATCGTGGGGGTAAACGTAATAGGAGCGGTTAAGTAAGAGCGGCACGTGTATGTGACGGTACTCGGTAAACAACCCAGGGATCAATTCGATTTAAGCAATTTCGCTCGGCGCATGCAGAAGGTACTTCAGTGACCGTTATGAAAACTCAACAGCCATAACGACTTCGATGTCTGATACAGACGATTAAATTGATTCGAGCGGGTCCATCGCCACGTTTTACAAAGGAAACGCTACGTTTCGCAAGCACTCGTCACTACTGTTAAACGATGTTTTTGCGACCAAATCACGACCATGCGGTAGTCGAACGGCGCGTGCGTTCACGGCGCGGCAATCGCACGACCGGCGACCGCCCGTCTCGACCGGACGATCGTCGTTTTCCTTCGACCGTCGCTTATATTACACCAGTTTAAGCCGTAAATATGAAGCACTCGTCTTGTGAATCTACAGCTTAGAGCGACTTAGCGGTACTCTACAATGCACATTTGTCGAAGCTAATGCAGACATTGTATTCGCAAATCTATAACAGAGTTCCAGGGAGTGATCCATTTACCTTTGTTGCCTCCACACGTTGTCGTCGGACGCGTTGTAGTTGCATCGATCTTAAACGTTCTTATTCGATGAGCGATGACCGGTTAATGCTTCACCCGGGTCGTCAGAGGGTCGCCAAATGAGCTTTAGATGATTATTCGCTGGTCGGGGTCTATTCCTATACCGTGTCGATATGGCTCTGACAGCGTATATATTTTTGATGAACTGTCACGCGTTGTCACCTATCTTCGGGCCACCGCATCCTGACTTAGTCATTGAATATCTTGTGGTTGCCCGATCTTTTGATCTGCCTGATGACTTTCTAGACAGTATTACATTATAATGAGAATCGCGATTAATTGAGTCGAGTCTATTCGAGTATTATATAAAAATATTGTTTGCAACGTCAAAAATAACAGTTGTAGCGGGTAAATTAGAATGAGTTGAAGGGCGGACTCCGATGTAGTTTCAATAATAAATTTACTGTATTCGTGGATAGTAAGTGTACGTTTTTAGTTATATAAAAAAAGCAAAGTAGTTCAAGAGAACACAAAAAAAAAATCATCAAAGCCCGTACGAGCGTTGTTACCAGCGGTCTCGTGCGTTTCAAAATACGAGATCTTTCTTACCTATTTCCTACCGCTACCGCTGTACTGACTGCTGCTATATTATTTGGTGTTTGTGAATGATCTACATGATTTATCTAAAGTTGTACTACTTTTATTCATATTATTAATTAACTAAGTAAAGTCAACCCTATAGTCCTTATCCGTACATATAAATTGAATTTTGCCTGATGCTTCTGAGAACTAATCTGAGAAATTACTTCAGAAATTTTAAATCGGTTTTCACTAATAGTTAGATTGATTCACGAGAAAGGTTTGTTACATAAATTTGTATGTATTAAGCGCACATGCACTCAGCTACAATGATGTTTGTCAATCACGTCAGGAATAACAGGAGTCTTGACAACTTTCTGAACGTACGCTGTTTATATTGTTTCAGTTATGTGAAGCGATGAGTGAAGAAATCATTCCTCCTAAATTGGTTTAAACAAAGCTCTGCTAAACTCTCAGTCGACGTATTAAGACGCATTTACAATACAACAACATGATAACATAGAATTTCTTAGTTTTCTTTTAACAGTTTGGTCATGGGTAACACCGATTCAGCTTTGGAATCGCTAGCAGCATCAAGAATATAAGCGAAATCGTTTCATAATAAAATAGCTTAGCGGCAGTGTCTATGTTTTTTATGTTAGAGTGTATGTTCTTCTGGAAAGATTCGATTGAAATCAGAATCTAGATCAAAACTGAAATTGGAACGTGGACCAGAATCGAGCGCGGAACCGAAATCGGGGTCGTGGCGCCGGCGCATTCGGACAGTACCGAAGACTAAGAAATTTATTCTACATCTACGTGGAAGAAAGCCAGTTAATTGTAAAAAAAAATGGTAGAGGGAAATGGGATATCCAGTAGGTATCTCTATATTTGACGTAGGTTCGAAATAAGAACACGTCCACCTTTCTTTGAAAAATCACATCGAGGGAAAGGAATTTTTTATTCAGAATTTCAATGGGTTATTTTTCCTCAAGAAACTGAAACTATTATGACAAAATTTTTTACAAAGCAAAATTTTATGCAACAAACATCTTCGTTTTACAAACCCACATACTTACTTCGCAGCGAAATGCGCCAGTGCATTTCTGAGAATTCAATTTTATTGTCGTACTGAGCTACACATCTGCAGTGCCACATTCTTGAACACATCTCCTTATCTCGAGTGCGCGTTGCACCGTAATGCACTGCAGACCGATTTATATTACTCAAGGTGAGCCGTTTATTCATATCTGTCTGACGTTAAATATTTATCGTCAAATAAAATTGGTTCAGCGTACATTAGCAATCCAAAGAGGAAATTCCATTTTGTATATTTTGTTGTAGGAGAGTTTTTGTAGTATCAAAGACAAGTTAGCTTTGTTCCAGAACAATTTGGCAGCGGCCAGGAGACCTTATGATGTGTATTTTTGCGACATAAATGAAAACATAACGTATTATCTTCGGTATTAAATGAAAGTACCCTGGTAGAACCGTATGGCTCTTGGATGTAATACAAAAATGCCTTTGACTGGTCAGAAGAGGAGAGACCAAATACCACACTCTCAGAATACGGACAGGAAACAGCAGTATCCACTGTCGTGATCCATCCAGCGAGTGAGAATTCCGGTGGCCCACTCCCCCCTCACCTTTTTCATAAAGCCGATCTCAACTTATTATATATCCTATTCCCTTTCAAGAGGCCGGTAATGGACCGGGGGGCTCCTCTGGGGTTGTAAGTGTTCATGGGTGGCGGCAAGCGTCTACTCTTTGATCGGGCGCCTGCTCGTTTGCTTCTTTTTCATTTCATAAATGAATCAGTGTTTAAAAAAGAACGCGATGTACCAGTTATATAATATTTTTCCATTAAATTATTCGAAACTTGGACTATTAATATTGTACTAACTGAGTTAGGTACAGGTGGCAAGTGAAGCATCCGGCCCCCGTGCTCGGCCTCGCGAACGTGGGTTCCATTTGGATTCCATCTGAGTATTCAAAGTCGAAAATGGAATAGAATATTAATCAGGCGAGAAAAAAAGAGTCAACCGGGGTTCCTACCCGGATGCATAGCCTTCGATAGTAATAAAAACCTTATAAGTGAATATAAAGTATTACGAAGAATAATAGTGAGCGTATACAAAAGACCTGAACAAATAAGTGAGACACTGATCGAATGAACTAGTCTAGTCGCTGCGGTTCTTTGAATAGAGGTCCCGAGTACCGAAACTCGACGAGGGGTACACCTGCGCTGCAATATACTTGGGTACGATTCCAAATGTCAATGCTACGTTTTGTCAGCGAGCCCTTCGTCGTAGATGTGATGCTGGACTGATCAAAAGGTGATGTCGTCATCTTAATGACAGGTCTGTTCATCATTTCTTTCGATAATGATAGATCCTTATTAAATAAAATTTTTGATTTCAATATTCTGTGCAAATATGTTTGTGCGTAAAAAGGAACTGCGAGTGTATTTACGTTATCTTTGAGATTGGCGCGACAAATTACACGGCGATCTGACGTCCGAGTCGAGTCATTCACGAGTTATCAGATATCCAGATATCCAGCCTTAGAGGTATCCGTCTGCAAACGTCGACTTGGAGGTCGAAACGCCGATGAGGCTATTCGATAAAGATTCCATTTCGATCATCGCGTTAAGTTAGCTAGATCTTATGGGAGATCTATTAATGTGATCGGTTACTGATTTTTGGGGTTGTGAATCCCAATTACTATATAGAATATGAAAAGGCATACATATGTAAGATTTAAAGATGCACCCTGTAAGTCTTACAGGGACGAGCCAGCTCGCATACCAGAGGAGGTGGGTCGCTAAATATGGCCTTCTGGGCGAGGTTGTTGTACACACAGTACATAAAAAATACACAGCCTTCAATAATAATTACCTAGTTTTTCTACGAGTTTTCACGATATGGTGTTGCTTTTGAGCACCTAACATAAAGAGAGAACAAAAATAATAAGTTGACCTATTAATATCGGAAGTCAGTGCCGCCACACTCCCATGTAAGCAGATTATATTTAAACCTAAACCATATTATTGGTTGGGTTTGATAAAACAAAAACACTTATAAAAATGTTATGATATTCTGAAATACGCTTTACTTCTACTGCTTTAAAACTAAATCAATTTGCGCCATATTTGCACTTAAAGATTCGAATATTCGTACATAATAAAGAAAGTAAAATATGAACATTCTAGACGAAGAATAATAAAACATAATACGTACAAAAACTATTTTATAATTTATATTTTTGAACATAAAACGTTTAGTTCAGTTCGAAGTGAATTATTTTTTATAACTTTGTGCTTAGTGTTGTGACCAGTAAAGCTAATATCGATAATTGCTTAAAAACGATTCTCATAATTGTAACAATTAAAACAATTCGTAAAATGTTATTAAAACAGTACATTTAACTATTACAATAAAATGTAGTATTCATTTACATATTTATACTTTTATTGAAATATTACGTATAATAGGTAATTATTATCCATTGAAATTAAGATATACTAATTAAGCAACTGCCCTTTGTGGATGGTGCCCTTCGTGAGCGCCAGAGTGACCGGAAACTCGAACCAAAAGTGGCAGGAAGACAGGACGTTTCCTCGATCAGCCCTTCTATTTCTCTGTTTATGAACCTCACGTATGCTCTACCTAACACATTAAACATTCCATGATCCACCTTTTATTACTGTCGCGGCCTCTGTTCTCTGGCAGGAGCCTTCGCCAACTCTTTTTTCTGTCTCTCACTGCTTCTGTTTTCCGTCTACTAATATTCTACATACAACTGAATTCTAAATAGAAATTGAACTCTCGTCCGCAAGACCGAGCACGGAGGCCGCATGGCTCACTCGCCCCCTGCACTTAGCTGGCTACTACAATATAGAGAAATATCGTGTTGACTTTAATCAAAGACTGAAATGAACAAGTTAACAAATAAACAAACACTTTGCAATTTCATAATTACTTGATAAGTATTTTTATCGAAATCGTGTATTTAAAAATTGCCAGCGCTAAGTAAGCGCCCTTGGGGGAAGTATTTTTAGCTACAATTTAGATACCAGGGAAAACAGAGAAACAAAATGATTTTATTATTATTTAAAAAACGGTGTGCACTGCTTTCTTAAACTATTTAGGTATAAATAGACTAGGTACAGATCAAGCGATGCACACAAGACTAACCGTTGACAAATTCTTCTCGGGTAAAATTTGTTTAAGCTTACATAATAATTTACGTAAGTAGTGTTTTATTGTAATTTCAGATAAATTCACCGATGAAAACAATACCTCTTCGGGTAGCACTTGACACTTGACTATGAAGTTTACACGTCATAATCACATTTTATCTATTATGCCGCGGAGCTCCTTCGTTACAAAGGCCTATTAAGTACAGGCCGCGTTCCAAGTTCATTCGTTCATATACGTGCTATTTGTTCCTATGAAGGGCACGTATGTCCCGCCCGCTTACTATTTCTACTCTTTTCAACTGACTTCAAAATTAAAAAGGAAGAGGTTCTCAATTCGACAGTATTGTTTTTTTTTTTATGTTTGTTGCCCCAGAACTTTCAACTGGGTGAAGCGATTTTGATAAATCTTTTTTTTTTATTTGAAAGCTGGTATTTTCCGTGTGGCCTCATTTTAATTTGGTCTGTCAGAATAACTCAATAGCACGCCGATGATTCTTTTTTTATTGGAAAGGATGTATTTGAAGAGTAGTTTGATGAGAGTTTGGTTAGTTTCTGATTATGGGATCCATGACAAAGTAATGGAACTTTTCAATTCTTTGGAGCAAATTAACGACACTCGGTCGAGTATTTTATATGCTATCCGGATATTTGAGTCACCTACCGTAACATTCTTATGGTCAAGTAATTGTCGTAGTCGAATATGATGATCAATGGAACTCCTTAACGGCTTACAGTAAGGGTGCGATCTATGAGCAGCACGTTTAGTAGGTCTACCCATATTCAGGTAAATTAGTTAATGTACTTCAGATTCATTAAAAACCAAAAAATAAACAAAAATTTTAACAAAAAATAATCCATTTCAAATTTAACTCAACACATACCTATGAATAACAAACATTAATCAAAATATGTGTTGAGTTCTCCTAATAAAATGAAATGAAAAATATTAGACTACTTAAAAGTCAATCAAATTATTACAGTAATATCGTATAATGTAGTTACAATTATAGTTATTTTTGGAGTCGGTGTCTATTGCTAGGTATATTGTGGTGTTCCCTTGACTGACATCGCCTCTAAAAATAACTGTAATTATAACTAAATTATATTATCGTAATCATTAAATAACTTTTAAGTAGTCTAATATTTTTCATTCCATTTTACTTAGGAAAACTCTAAAATATATTTTGGTCATTGTTTGTTATTCATAGGTAATTATGTGTTGAGTTAAAGTTGAAGTGGGTAGGTACCTATCTATCTTCTTGCGTGATAAACTTAAAGATTGTACCTACATATTGATGAGTAGAAAAAGTAAGTTTATTATTAAGTTGTAGAAAAATACGCAATTATTTTTTTTTATTTTTTAGTGCATATTACTTTGTTTTGGAATAGATTTTTTTTGAAGTCGTTTTTGTTTTTTCTGTTCCGTGCTCATATCTGTGAATGATATGTTTTGAATTCGACAATCACAACAATCTCACTCACACGGTTCCTACATTAATGAACTAGCATCTAAGTTATAACTGTAAAAAAAATTAAGGTGAATAAATGAATGGAAACGCCAAAGAGTTTACATATTATTTAACAAAGGCAGTGCTCACTTCATAAACAGAGGTCTTACATTTTCGAAGAGAGACAGGCATCAAAGCAGACCTTTTAGCTTGTTTTTATAATACAAAAGGTGAAAATTAAACATTTTATGAATATTACATAGGTATTATTATTTTATATTTTTCCAACAATTTCTTTCAGATTTTTTTAATAACAATATTTTTTTTTAATATTCAATGATGCGTTTCAATAAAATTATTTAATGAGCTCGTGATAAAATACATGTTAGGTGCTTTACAAAGTATATAGTTAGAAAACAAAATTTTAGAAATGAACTGGCCAATGTGACATTAGACTTTAGTATATAACATTGCAAATAAATGTTTTTAAAGTGTAACTGTACCGTCCACGAAATCACCCGAAATAAGCGAATTAAATGGCAACAAATTGTTCAATTTGACATTGAAAAATATATTTAGTCAATTCAATCAAGAATTTGACCCTACAGACAATTCTAGTATGATATATTTTTACTAATATCGGTACAGTACTGTTTAAAAAGTGCTACTGTGGACTTGCAGCGAGTCAGTACCCCAGTAACGCCGAGTAAATAGTGTTAGAAATTTTCACCGCAATAACTCAAAGAGAAAAAATCCTCTAAGTTGTACGCATAGAGACTGCCTTCACCTCATTTTACATACACTCGCAATCACTCTTTCTCACACTGTGACAGACAGAATACTAAAATAATAATGAAATTAGCGTTTCTTTATTTTTTTTTATCATTTGAGAATTCTCAAATGCGAAATGTTTAAAATATTCCGTCAAAACTCCTTGTTTAATTGTATTCCAGTACCTACCTTTTAGCGCTCGTCTGGCGCAGAAGTCTGGAGCTAGTCGCATGCCGACAGGTACTCTTCATTCTTATCGGTCCACTCTGCGAAGTACGTCATAACGGCTGACCGTATCATTTGCTCTGTGCGTACCGGCGTTGACACAAAAGGTGCATATTATTTTTTATTTATAAATAAGTTTATTCTCATTTTAGTCTAATATAAGTACACTTCGCTTCATGAAATCCGTCTCCAAAATCAAATCTAAATGCAACTATTTTATAACATAAAACATGTCCTTAAACTTAGCTCGATTTGTACACAAATCTACTGGAAAAAAGCCGCAACTGCGAAGCCAGTAGGGCCAAGCTCCTGTTGCTGGCGGCTGCGGACGCCTCACCGCGGTCGGGTCGCTGTACGTTGAGCGTCATTTGGGAATTTCCTTGGCCCACGTTCCATTGACAACTCGTAGTTAGTCTCCCGGTTTTCTGAGTAGACTTGTTTATAATATGTGTTTTACCGTTTTAAGTCCACGTTCAAACTGTAGGCTCGTCTGTAAATAGAGGTTTGACGGCTGCATTTTATCTCTGCAAAAATGTCATAATTATCGTATTTTTTTCCGTAATCTTCGTTTTTGCATTCAATCTTTTCAATCTATAAAAATATTCTGACAGGTCCGCCTGTTTCTGTCGGCAGTTGTAAAAAAAAAGTATATAATTTATTTCACACATAAATCTTCTCTGAACTCTTTTATCATATCTTCATACGTCACTTCAGTGCTTTTAATGGTTTTTAAGAAGTACTTGTTTGGACACGTCGTACATTTAAGCCCGCTTTTTTTTCTGCTGGGCACTTTAATTTTTCGACGCGGCCAGCGTCCCATAGTCGTCGTGGAATTCTTCGAAAACTCCTTGGGTGAGCCTTAAAGAATAGCTGCCATATCTATGTAATTATTTTTTCCTTTCTCCTGTAATAACGCTCGGCGTGCGAGAGGTGCCGAGTGCCACACCTAGCGCCTTCACCGGTGTAAGGTGGGGGTCGTACTCAACAAATGTAACTTTCTCGGTACTTGGGATCTGCAACTTAATGGGCGAAGATCTACAACTTCTGCAACTTGATATCAGTGATTTATATTTGCTTATTTCTCTGATATATAAAATCAGTACTATGCCGTCGGTATGATAGTAGTTACACCAAATTGCTTTCCTCTTTATCACTCCCGGGGTCCAAGTTTTTCTTTGTAGACAACCTCTCTATCTCTCTACTTTTGTTTCGTGAACTGGAAGGAGGTGGAGGCGGACGAATCGTGTGCGAACTCTTACTGTATTTTTCTGTTATTCTTTAGATTCTTCCTAAATGTATAAAAAGTGCACAAAATGTAATCTGGATTTGACACACCTCCCTTGATTTAGCTGAAAAACTAAATTAAATATTTTGCTAAATTTGAACTTAACAAATAAAGCACTTACGTAATTATTTATTTAAATGCGAGTTTAACAAAAATAATATTTACATTGTATTTTGTTTATCGATTCTCCTATTAATATTACAAATGTGAGTTTGTATATTTGGATGGAAAGCCACACTTTAAAGGCTGTACAGAATTATCTAAAAGTGTAAAATAATATAGTTTATACGTCATTATAACACATGGGATATAATTTATAAAGATATTCACTTTTGCTCACGACTTTGTTGTCGTGTTCGTAGAAATAATTCTTCACTCATGCCAATCGGTTATCGGTGACCACAATGTTGAAGAAGATTTAAGTTCCATATCAGTTCGGAACAAGAATGGGCCTCTTTATTAACGCTAGTGGCGCGGCGTTGTGGCAAATTCAGGCAACACACGGGCGTTTGAGTGCGATCAGCTGTACGGTTTACGTTATTTAATCAGCAGTTGAAAATGTTAAAAAGTGCCTACAAAAAAAAAATGGGTGGTACGAGGTCCTTCGTGCCGTACGATCTAGGTTCACCTGAAAAAAAAATCAGTTCCCATTGGAAAGGAAACAGGAAGATCGGGAAAACGCACACAACAAATTTATAGAAACGTGTATACACGAACAGGAATTGCAAAAAAAAATACAGGACTCAATATTCATTACTGTGTTGTATTCATTACTGTGATGCTTTGAATTAATACACGCACCAAAACCAGCACAAAAAAATATCGAAGCCAACTTGCAGGATGTTAGCCATGTTTAATTATAAATCTCGCATGAACATTTTTATAGTATCACGTGCAAGTTATTTTTTATTTCATTGATTTATTATCTATATTATATCGTAGATAAAAAACGATGAAATAATAAGTAATTAAATGAATAAAATTATTATCGATTCAATATTTCAGAACAATACTTATTCCTTCGATATATATATATTTCTCTATCAAAGAAATATATCTTTATTTTCCATTTCTATTTTGGATGTATGGTTAAAAAGTTGCTGAAAATATATTTGTTTAGATTATTATTCAACTATTAATTCATTTTATAATTAATACACACCTCCACTTTCACGTGGTACGGTCGATCACTTACTCGTCTGTGGTATAACTTTTCCGGATAATCGTTCTCCACCATCATGAATTTCGACGACCTCCTGAACATGGCTTTGGAATAGTTTGTGCCCTATAATTTTTAATTAATTGAACATCCTGTCATTAGTAGTGGGATAATCTTATCGCAAATGAATAAATACGTAGTAAAAATTATATACTATCAATGTGAAAGAATGTATTTCATGGTTCGTGTATTTACTTACCTTTTGACACAAATTTTCCGGGAAAAAAGTCGGCATAATTTTTTTGAAATCCACACTTAATAATAGTTTGGCTCATAGTATTGATTGAACACGTTTTTATTGCGTTAAAATAAACAATTCTCTAAAACATGCAGTGACTTTTATGCGAATCATATGTTCACTTGTATTGAAAAAACGACCTCGAGTTGCCGCCGCTTACCTACCGCTGGCGTTGCCGTAGTTCCGCCATGATATCCAAGAGGCGTATTGGAAGATCAATTCATAACAAAAACATTTGTGGCATTGCGTGATTTTGTTGTGA
>BGZK01001604.1:0-127761 GCA_005406025.1 Eumeta japonica
AATAATTTCGTGTATTTGGATTTTCTTTAATTTGTATCGATTATTTCATGTCTTCAAAACATGTCGTCCAAATGAGGCAATGCTGCTCAGAGGCAACAAGCGAACAAGAGAATGATCTTCGAGAAAAAAGAAGAATATTAAACCACAAAAAATCATCTCATCGAATTTGCGCAGATAAAACCGTGTGACTGTGTGAGTTTCACAAGAGTCTCTAAACACTGTGACGGAATTTTAATGTTTGTTCTATTATTAGCTGAGGAATTTCTTCTCCTCTTCCTCCACTCCATCATCAGACCTTAGCCAATGAGACCACTGCGACAGTAATCGCTCCCAATAATAAAAGGATTACTAAGATCCGTCCACAAATATCGTAGTTGCCGCTTAACACATCCACAAAATACAGTCGCATTGAGATCCCCATTTTGTTTATACATAACTACACCTACAGTTGCATACGAAAGTAAACACATTAATCTTCACGCTAAAGCTTAAAGGCATAAGAGATATTTAGTACTCGGTAATAACATACAAATCTGTTTTACACAATAACAAACAGATGTAAACGCACACCATATGTTCATACCTAACCTAGTCAAAGAGGTATTTTCCTTAGAATTCTGGTTTTCGAAGTGCCTTTGCACTGTTCAAGTCGGGGATGCAGTATCCGTAGGTCAATTTGTCGATTGCGAATAAATATTGCGAGCGGAATCGCTAGTAAAATGACATCTGCGAAAGGACATCGCTGAATAAATTAATAATCGCCCGAGAGCCCCTTGAACAAACTCCATTAGTGAAGCTTTTGAACGGTGAATCTTTTTTTGGAGTCTCTTCTGCTGTTGTGATGTGATTTATTCAAATATGTAAATTGAGAGTATTGTACTTCTAAAAGTGCTATTTGCAGATATTGTTGATTTATAGCAGAAAAGCTTATCGAGAGTAAGCTTTTCGCTTTGTTTTATCAAATATCATTTATTTTCTGACTGTTAAATATCTATATAACAATACAGGTAGCTGATTGCTTTTAGACCGAATCAGATTCGAGCTTTTATCGTCCCGTATTACATTTCGTTTTCATTTTATTTATATACACTCATCCCTGAATAAAATTTTATTATTTTGTTCATGACCTCCTTCGTGTTTACATTTTTTTTATCAAAGTTACACCTGATTGACTACTGCCCATCATAATGTAAGGTTTTTATGGCTCGTGCAGTTATATTGATAATTTTCAATACAACTAATTTCTGTCGGATTTAAAATAAGTTATAATGAAACCTTCTAATGACCAAAATTTATTTTGTTACTCTTCGGAATAAATTTAATGATACATGAGATCGGCCATTTTTTTTTTCGTATTTTATGTACAATCAAGATAACTTTTCATCATATTTTATTTACATTTAAATATAATACATACATGTCATTTTGGTCTGGCGATATCATGGTGAAAATCCACATCCTTTTGTGTTGATAGATTCCGGCCGTTTTTCTACTTCTTTGCTTGAGTCTATCAGCAGCTGGCAGTAAAACCGAACTGATAGTTTTATTTGGTAAGAGCTCATTAATAATGCCCTTCCAATCCCACCATACACATAGCATCAACTTACTGCGAGTTAATCCGAATTTTATAGTCTGTAGAGTTTGATTGCCTTTTGACCATGATCTTTTCGCATGTTCTGTTGTAAATAATCCATTTCTTATCAATAGTGATCAATCTATCCAAACACGGTTCGATTTCATTACGTTTCAATAGAGAATCACAAATGAGTACACGATTCATTAGATTTTTTTCAGTGAGCTTATGGGACAAAGTATCAAGCTCTTCGTATATCCAGCTGTTTTCAAATGAGTCACAACTTTTTACGCTTAATCTGCAGCTTTTGTTGTATCGTAAGAACTAATATGCCGATCTTGCTCTACTTTTCTAAAATGGCAACGACTTTATCTGTAGCAGACCGACCAGAACGAGTTTCATTTTGACATCAAAATCATACCCGACATACGACTCGCTTTTTAATATAAACTAAAGAAGCGAGTCGAACTTCTGGTTATTGATATTCCGTATAATTATAATTGCACATTTTGGTGTAGCTTTTAGTGTTACATATTACAATTTTTATTTCTGAATTTTAAAATTTTGTGATGTATGCCCATTTTTGTGGTTTATAGACCTTTATACTAACGTTTGCCCCGGTTTCGTCCAAGTCCGAACCGTGACCGTTATCGTAATCGAAATCGACGAGCAGAATCGAGTATGGATAAAAGTAGAAATAGAACATGGGATTAAATCGGAATGAAGAGCAGTGTATACCGAAATCAGAACAGAAAGCAAGACCATAATCGGAGTCAGAGTTAGACAAATTGGCATCGAAAGCAGGACCGAATCAGAATCGAGAACGGTACAGCGACCGGAGTCATGACTGAAAGCGTGATCGTTTGATACGCAACATAAACGAATTGATGCTATGCGTATCGCCTACGCGGCGGAGCCGCGGAAGAAACTAGTGCAAAATCTTACATTCACCAAGCACGAATTCACAATCACGTCACATCTACCTTCTGCAATATTTCACACGTAAGCGGGATGAGACTTCCTCGTTAATACGTCATTTGGAGAAACATTAATTCATCGAAACTACGAATAGACCGATTGCCTTCCAAAACCACACTTAAGCACTTTATAACACTACGTCAACAGTCCCAATTTCAATGGTAGGTGGCATCGCAAATGTTCTGCTCGGCGGTGGAGTCCACGAGCTGTGCCCGATCGCGAGGAATGTCACTTATTTGAAACGGAGTGGATCCATAAAACCCCGCCGCGGGTGAAGAAAAGAAAAAGCGATCGGAAGTGGAAAATTAAATTTCAATATTTTCTTCCGGCGAGCCTCGTCCGACTGCAGCGGCCCATTCGTTTCTTGAGATAATCGGAAATTCATTCCGAGGCCGCTCTCTGCTACAACTTGTGATCTCGTCTCCATGCTAATGCGGAAGAATCCTTTTACGCGAGCAACACCCGTGCTCCGTCCGAATTAAATCTGAACCGACGTTCCCTTGTCGCCAATTTAAAATCATCGAAAGACACATACCGTGCAGGTACCTCGACTCGTATTAAATTTGAACAGTTTCTGTAAATGAAATGGTTTAAGACAAAAATTTATATGATTTCGCGTCAAGTTAATTTTTAGTTAGTATAATTTATAACGGTAAATAATTAGTAATATTACTTCGAATATCAGAAAAACGGAATAAGCGTGCGTTGTTCTGTCATCGTAGTGTTCTGTGCATACTCAGATTTGAATTTCTGCATACAAAATAACATTGATACAATTTAATAAGGTCTGTATTACCTTATTCATTCAGTTTTGGGACTACATATTTAGTATTATATTAATTATTTATTAAAGTTGATGCTGCCAACAGCAGTTTTCTTTTATTTTAATCAAATCAAAACAGTTTTATTTCATAAGTATAGAAATTACATTTGAAATGCGTCATAAACTATTATTTTCGATATTAACATTACCACCCATTCCAAATGCTGATTCACCAGTATAATAGCCATGCCACATTTCTTTTAACGAAACGTTTAAATTCATAAACGCCAAATTTTGAATTTCAACCGGGGCCTATTATAAAAGCGCACACACTGTCCCTTACATGGTTTGTTAAATTTGCTTAGACGGTTTTTATGAGCAGCAAATTTTTCTTATATCTAGTGTTAATGTTATGGATGTCGCTCTTTTTAAACGATTCCATATGTCACCTTGACATATACCAGGTTTTCATATATGTATTGTGATGCTAAAAATAAAACATTATTTTTTTTAATCTTTCACAAACGCCATTGGCTCCTCAAACACGGAACAACTATCGGTCCTTGCGCCCGCACCCGTGGCGGCACGGGTAGACTTCATACCTGTGTGGTCTCAAATCACAAACAGCACGAATAGCTCGCTTCTGCAGCACGAAAATTGTATTATCGGCTTAACGAAATTTCATAGGTCATGAGACTAAGAAAAACTGAAATAAACTTGTCTCACGGTCCTTTCATCTGTAAGTTGCCGAATTCTTTTCACTGCATATCCTGCAGAATTAAGCTTTTTCGCCGATCTGATAAATATGAGAATTCCAACGCAACTTAGCATCTAAAAATAGGTTTTGTTTTCCTCATTGAGAAGAAAATGATTAATACTAAACCACTCAACTGTTTGTTTCAATAACATCAATCTTTTGTTTCAACAGAGATTCAGCGAGAGTGGGCGATGATTTTAGAGATTACGTAGTTGAAACTGGAATACTAAGTTTTTTTGTTTAAAATTTTATTATCAATTTTAATTAAAATTCTGTATGATGGTATTTGTTTTCCAGTTTCGCTATTGATTATATTCTAAGTAGTTTTTGTCGTATCAGGGCTATATTTTATTTTATTACTGACAAAACCGATTTCGCGACTGCACATGCACGCTTGAATACTTTAGAACAATTTCTTACGTTATTGACAAAATTAGCCGAATTTCTATATGACTTTTCCTCATAAAGTGCATATAATCTACGCCTGCTATTATGAATGCCCACTGTCGCCCAATCACTAAATGATAGAGTATTATTAACATTCATATTTTTTATTTCAAAACCTTGCTGCATTCAGACCTGGTTACAGTCGTGAACAACACAATTTATTAGGGTCCTTATAATATGACAAGTTAGACAAATTTTTAGTAAGTTATTTCTAAACTGTTCAAGACGACCAGTATTCCCAGGCACAGTTTTGATTTTACATTTTATATATTTTTAGAATTAATTTAAAATATAACCATCTGTCCACAACGGTCAGATGATAATTTATTTATAACGGACTGAAATTTGGTTTAATATTCGTGAATGTATTATTGAGACAGGATGACGAGTAGCTGTGAACCTGGTCGGTTCCAAATATAAATTTTCTAAATGATAACATTGTAATAGGGATTTAATTCTAGGGCATAGACAAGAATCTTCCAATAAATTTATACTAAAATCTCCGCAAAAAACAATAAATTTATTATTATCATTTATTTTGTACAAAAGTTCATCCATTACTTTTACGAAAACGTTGTACGACGACTTTGGGGGTCTATATACGCTTAATACAATAAACCGCTCTAGTTCTATGCAGGCCACTTCAATAGTTCGCTCAACAGATAAGCTCACAGTATCTATCAGGACGTTCTTTGTATTTTAGCCGCCATGTACAGTTTCTTCTCTGCTGAACGAACTTGCTAACTGGTGCACACTAAAATTAAACATGAACTGGTGACTTCTGAGCCAATTTTCGTATACATAATATGTCAATATCATTACAATTCATAAATAATTAAATTTCCAGTTCCTGACTAGACATTCCTCGTACATTTTGATACACCAGGTTGAATGTACATTTTTTATTATTAGCATTTTTCAGCTCAGTCATTATGGGTTGACTTTCATATGCTCGTAGAATATTATCATTGTTTTCATTTGTTTTCGAGTCATTACAATTTTGGAATAATATCGAAAAATTGCAAGCGCTAATCTCTCTATATCCTATAAACTAATTTAAATTATCATTAATGACAAATGTTTTAATAGAAGCACGTAATTGTTTATCCATAGAACTAGATATGTTAATAATAAAATAACTTTGTAAAATAAATTGTTGTATAATTAATTTTGAAGGAAAATGCTTCCTTCTTGCCAAAAAGAAAATGTTTCTTCAAAGTCCTCGTTACTTATGGTGGAGCATTTTATGGTCCCATCTAAATAATACCATCGGTGGTTGAGTGGGGAATTTATCTTTAAATATAATATTCGGTAAATATTCAAATTCAAATATATTTTTATTTGATAGGTCATGAACAACACTTCAAACACGTCACAATACTTCAAGAATTTACATTTCACTACTGAGCTTCACCACTTTACCACTCGTTCGGAAGACAATTTACCTTCAAGAAGAACGAGCAAAAAACTTGACGGTAGCTATTTTCAACCTTAAATACATTACGTTACACAATCAAACATATATAACTTCATAACATAAAGAAACAACCCGCTAGAAGTCAAACTGGTTATGTCCACGATTTATGAATATTTATCCTCTAAATATTCACAAATTGTGTAATTGTCCCTTTTAACAAGCGATTGCTTAGTAATGATTTTAAATTTGTTCAAGGGTAGATTTTGTATATTTTCAGGGACCTCATTGAACATGCGCACGCAGAGCGCCTAAATGATTCAGTGACTTTATGTAGTCGACTCACATGCAAACACAATTTATTTTATTTCTTCTATTAAATTTATATTTATCACTATTTTTCTCGATAAGTTCTATATTATTTTTTGCATGTATTAAATTTTCATGAATAAACTGAGATGCCAGAATAAGATCGCAATTTCCTTAAATTTAGTTCTAAGAGATACTACTCTAGGTCCCAGCCTGTAAAAAGCTCGAAGTACCTTCTTTTATAGCACGAAAATTCTATCAATATCTGCGGCATGGCCCACAGCAACTTTCAAATTAGTTAATGTCGAACAATATGATTAAAAAGAAATAAATCATCAAATGATAAAAACTATCTATTTAATGACAAAAGAAAGAAAGTAATGTAAATCATTTACGTAATCCCGTTCGGTCGCGAGACAGACGCGTATTATTTTTCGTAAGGTATATAAGAGTCGCAAGTTTTCAAATTTTGCATTTTGATGTCGAAAAATATGGGTACTACATTTGTGGAGAGAAAAACGAGAACATCACATACAAGCTTCTATAGAGTATTTATGAAATACAATAATAATTTTCTGTAAGTTTCAACTACGAAATCGTAATATCGAGAATACGAGACTGCATCTGGCCGATTTTCTTACATCTACAGTATGTATAGCGTGTATATAAACCCTCTAATGTTCCCAAACTAAACTAAATTGAACAAATTTTCTTACCCGCTCATTATTAATTTTCAAAACGTCATTAAAAATCGTAATTCAAATAGAAGCAAATTCATTTTGAACACATTCGCCCCAAAAGCGGGCGTTCGTCCACTACAATGGATGAATAACTATGACCCACAAAGAGGCGAAATGATAAAAGTTTTTTGTTTAGCGCCGCCCCCGGCCCCGACCCGCCCGCCCCGCGAATGCAGCCCGGAATGATTTTATTAAAAAACGGCTCAGGGCCTTATTCTCGATTCTTCCGATTCGGAGGATTACAATAGCAGACGGAATGCCGTGTTTATCTATGATTTAACTGGTAAATCTTTCAATTTCTTACATACGGTACCTATCATGTTTCACGTCTGTTGTATTTTACAACCTGTAAGAATCACACAAAATTACGTATACAAGTTTTAAATAAATTATTTAATCTTACTGATTTTTAATACTTAATCTTCGACCAATATTGAGATGATAAATTTAAATAGACGACACACTTAATCAACTTTCAATGTGTAATTGTTTACCTGAAGAATTCAACTGTCTAATCTTAGCTGTCTAATACTACTAATATTATAAACGGTAAAAGTTTGTGAGGATGTATGGATGAGTGTTTGCAACACTTTCACACTAAAAATGCTAAATAGACTTTGATGAAACTTCACAGTACTATACCTTATATATCACAATAAGACACAGAGCATAATTTATAAAGATACTAGCTTTTTCTCGCTGCTTTGTTCGCGTGAACGAAACAAAGTGAATACTAGTAGCTATATTGAAACCGGAATTGTAATCAAAAGCGGAACAAAGATCATAATCAAGAATCCAATTAAGAATGAGAGCGGGACCGAGATCGGGATTAGGAAATACAGCATGACCAGTCCAAACAAAAACTGATAGAAGTCATTCTATGTACAAAAGCAGGCGAAGCTCCGGGCGAACGCAAGTAATTAATAATTTGAAAAAACATAAACAATTTTGTTAAAAAAAAACTCGGTTTTTCCTCGAACGTCAGTGAAGTCCCTCTACGTGACGGCTGCTATGATAGAAATGGCTGTTGTATACACTACTGCAAACGCAGCTTTGTAGATAGCTCATTTTATTTCAAATAGAATAATACGTACACTGTGTACTGAATCTTTGTATTTGCATAAATATTCGTTTTTTTCTGTAACAAGTTGCATATAGATTTGAAAAGATTGGCTTCACTGTATTTCAAAATAATAACATTAATGATTTCTCATTGCACCTTCTACTTCGAAATTGCAATGCGGTCACTAAGCGTAACTTAGTGATTGAAGTCCGTATTATAAAGCACACTTAAAGTGCGCGTTCCATCTCGAAAAACAAGACAGTAATAGTGTTTCGTAATTTCTATTACGAAACACTATTATCTTGCTTCTAATAATATATGTCTCGCTCCCACCTTGCCTTCTTGAGATGGCGCCTGATTCGAGTGAGATTTATAGGAACTCGGCCGGGAGTCATAAATGCCACCTCCGTATGAGTCAAACACGACTCCACGTCGAAGTGACGGTACCCAGTTTAATCACAATCGTCGGTCGTTACTAACATCGAAGTATGATATCAATCGATTTTAAATAAACGTATGCATTATTTATCTCCTTTAAAAAATACTTTAAAATATATTTTATTTATTTGCATTCTAAGTTTATTTTGTGGATTTCGTCATGTGTTCGATATTTGAATCTCACTGGGCCTGAAAATTAAGGCCCTCAGTTCGGAAATGCCAAGGTTCAATGGCAATGGTGATTGTATTTCGGCGGCCCTTTCAAAAGTTGAAAGAAGTCAGAAACGAGGCAACCCTAGGTCGGCTGCAGGTAAAGGTATTCCAATAAAACCTTTTTAAGGTAAATTTAAATTATCTGTCGGTTTTTATACATGATTTGGTAGAAGCATTATTGAATAGCTAAAATGTGTAATACAATCAAAGTAACTTCCGCGCGGTTATTTGATAATGCGACTTCGTCCACTTAAACTTACGTAATAATACTCATGGTAGTTAATAACAGAGGTTATATCGTAGATTTTTTAAATAAACAGAGTTTTATTTTTCTATAATTGGTTATCATTTCAATCAACTTACCCAAATAGTTAATAAAACCGACATCTCTTGTACTAAATCAAATTAAAATATATTAAAGATTTATTATTATTTGTATTACATAAAAGATAACAAACCAACGCGTTACCTTCAATGTAAGCATTCTATTGAAACAGACTGATTTGTTTATGGTGACAAATTGGAAATTTCGGCGAAAGATATCTCGATTTTTCTCATAAAACACAAAATACGTGAAAGTGTACTTTGATGACCTGATTCGCCATGTTGTTTATTTAGATTTGTCGGTTGTCGTTACACGATTTATTAACTTTTATAATGCAGAAGAAATATCAAAGATATTTTTCTTAAAACAGAGATTTACATTTTACATGCAAATGGGACCGAATTAAACCTCCTTTTCTACTTAGATTAAACTACACTCATACTAATTTTTTTTTATATGAATCCTAGTTTATTTTAAACGAAAAAAACTGTTAAAAATAAGCAAAGCCGACCGTATTTTAGTATGAAGTACCTGCTGTGTGCGCGGGTTGCAGGGCTTTACTTCACTTCAAATTAATAATTTATCACTTCACCTAACATAATATAAACTGTTTTATAAAATGTGAATCTAGTTTCCTACACGATAAAGTTGTACAAGACGAACTGAATAGAAATAAACACCTAAAATTAATGTGGAATAACATGTATACATATTTCAATTTGTTATATAGTACCATTATGAAAATTGAGGTAAGTTATGTATGGAGTCGCAACTAGAAACTCGTACTTTTCGCCAACTGAATGACTCTAGAACCTAATTTTTTTCGGCTTGTCATTACCTAAAAAATTTTTTAACATTTTTCTCCACTTTGTCAGCGTAATTAATATGTACACTCATACCAAATTATAGCTGTCTAATATTAAGAGTCTGTGAACTATGCCGCGAACGAACAAACAAACAGAAAGATTGTACAGACGAATGGAAGGGGCGAAACTGTAAGGATATCTTATTGATTACGGGACCTTAAAAATGGGAATAAATTCATCGAGTGACATATTTCTGTATTTTACAAGCTGACCTGCCATTTTATACAGTCTATTTTCGGAATACTAAAAGATCTTGGGCTAAGGGCCAAAGGACTAAAAGTCATCAACTAGTTATCTATCTTATGAAAGATAATCTTATCTATCTATCTTATCCTTTCTTATGAAAGGAAAGTGACAGGTACCAAGTTTCGCTTACAGTTGTATATTATGTTCTTGTATACAGAATGTATAACTGTATAATACATAACGCTCTTATTCTCGTGTTTCCCATAAATAATTGTAGGTAGTTGAAACACCTTTAGTATGCGAGGCCGTTCTGAGACATGCTATTGCAATCCGGCGGTAAACATTTGCTTACCGAATATAGTATTTCACACCTTAGCATTATATTTTATATTCTTAGAAAATTTCAAAGGATACGTTTTCAAACGGATTTTGCTTTACACTGTACAGATTTTCCTCTTCTTTAGAATCGGATCATTCTTTCTTGCTAATTAAAGTCATAATAATTCACAAATATGTTTATCCAAAACTGTGTTCTGAAAGTAAAATATTACGATAATCTTTCTATTTCGAGTTGAGGGGTTAGGACTCAAACTCTCCGCGTGCGCTCGGTGCAGTTCGGTTCTGACACTCGTTGTCACTAATGCAGTGAAGTCGCCGGGGCCGGCAGCAATGTGCTATGGCAGCGAGTGAGTAATTTACTTTGACTTCAGCTAAAAGGCTTCGGTCAATGCACCCGTGGTCAGGATTCAAAGTAAGGTGCCTTCTAATTCGAAAGTAAGGAAGATTTTTTTATTTTAACTAAATCAAAACAATTTAATGTAGGTATATAAATAGTTCAGTGACGGACATGTAAACATTAAAAATAATATTACAATTCGTTATTAGCGACATGAGTGACCTTGAAAGTGTCAGCTGCGGTAAGAGATTCCAAGAAGTTTTCACATCTCGCAACAGATGGCGCTAACAACAAAAGTGTATATCACGCCATAGGTGTGGCGCCAACCATAACTAGACTGTTGTGACAGAGTCGGCAGGTTATCGCTTCTCGGCCTTTTGGCTAAGATCAAAGTGTAGTATCTGTTCTTTTCAGCTTAATATCTGAAAGTCCCCGCATTGCGGAACCAGTATATTAAACTGATTTTGTAACCGACGGGGTGTTCGGAGCTCGCTCCACCCCCGTCACGGGCGGCCGGCATTGCATTGCCGCCGTCGCCGGAACAGCCCACATAAACTCTAAAATAGAACACCGCGCAAATGTACTGATCGCTTTACACGTCGGTTGCGTGGATCGGTTGCTCGGTACGCATACACCGTTTATATACGTGTGTGTGCGTGTATATATATATATTGACGTACCCTGTGCGAATAATTCACTTCAAATTATGTATATAATTAGTTTACAAAATTACTGTAAATATTAATTTTATTTCTTTTTTATTGCAAAACTTCTTCATAAACAATTTTTTAAGTATATTTTTATATACATATACCTAGTTCATCTGATACGTTTTGACTTACTTCGACGTCTTTCTTGCTTGAATTTCCAGTGTGCGTCGCCTAGGCATTTTATTTTATCGTTTTTGTAATTATTATCTAAATAAATCATTCAACGCAATTTAATAAATCAAAATTTATTGCAGGTTTTATTATATTCATTTCTAATTTTGCACACTGTTCATAACTTTCTTCTTTTTGTTGTATTACATTATGAAGCTCAGATGACAGATCGAAGAAATATTTGAACAAAAGATTTACCGACCGTCAATCATGTTGACGTTGTTTAAAAATTAAAGTCGTCAGATGGCAGCATATACATACTTATATAATTTTTATAATTAATCAATTTACAAAAACAAAAGTAATAATAATTTTTTTAGTTGTTGATGTCGGTAGAGCAAGCAATTATTTATGAAAACTCCAAATAAAAAGTATGTGGAATAATTGTGAGGTTTTTTCTAAAAAGGGAGGCAAACATTTTAACCTTAACGTATTAATATATATATACATAAACGTTTAATGGAACCTTGTTGGAAGTCGCATTAGAAGTTTTACTTCAAATTTCACTCAATAGTATAAGAATAGAGTCTCTATTGTTAAGCGGCCGAATAATATGACAACTCAAGAATACGAGACCGGTGTTACTTATGTCTTTTTTTCGGTTTATATCTCTACTTTTGATGCTAATTTAGATGAAGAAATACAAAATACTCATCGAACAATCATTACAAATACGTGATTGAGGATCTATTATAAATAAATTAAATTTTCTTATCGAAAATAAGAGGTACCTTTTATTGCTTTCTACATGTTATTTTGTATTTTTAATAGAAAATGACCTATGAAATTTTGTTATGGGGTCACGCAACCGATGTTAACACAATTTTCGTGCTGCAGAAGCGAGCCATTCGTGCTTGATTTGAGACCAAAGGCATCTCTCAGAGAAAAATTGGAAATTAATACTTTAACTTTAGCATCACAATACATATATGAAAAACCTGGTATGTATAAAGACATATAAAAATGTCGGAGGATCATCGGAATCCTCGGAATAAGGACTTCTTCACCTTTAAATTTTCCTTTGAGAATCATTGCTTCAGTCACATTGGTCATCAGTTTTGTTATCACCAAACGCTTTCCATTGTATAGTTTTGGTTGGTGTAGATTACGAAGCATGATGACTACCGAGCCAACCTTTAGTTGTAAATTGTGCGATGGTAAACCAGGCACATCCAGAAATTTAAAAATTCAGTCGGATAGTTGGTAGTTTTGTCTTCGTTAGTGACACAGTCAACAGATTTGAATGAATGCAGAGTACCAACTATTACATTCTGAATTGCAAAGTTTAAGTCATCTCCATCTTTATTTTTGCCGCTAAAATAGCTCGCGCACTCAGCTATTCCTTATTTTTGTGATTAGCAATCATGTTTAGAAATATATTCCCGATAAGCATGTCTTTCGATGAGACGAAATTGTAAAATTAGGTGGAAATGAAATCAATCCGCTCGATTTATCTACAGGAACACGGCCATTACCGATAGTCAGCAATTGCTTGCAAACTGCTCCATTTCTTCATCACCTATCTAAAATATTCATAAACTCAGCTACCCTCATTTAAATATTGAGCTGCTACCCACTTTTAAATATTGAGCTCGAACAGGCTTGTCTTATCAATGTCAATAAACATAATAGCCGACATGGTCGGCTATTAATTAAGGTCATATTTGTTCTTTGATATCAAGGGTTTTTGTGACTTATTAATACTTATTCTGTTAACCAGGGCTGTGACGATTCAAATCCAAAATCAAATCGGTTTAGCCGTTCTCGAGCTATAAACGTTCCTACTAGCACTACTTTCTTTTATATATAGATGTTCGGGACCTTCTGTTATTGGGTGAAATTTGTTTCTGATGACTAGTAGATTTTTAGTAAGCATCGATGGTAAGATTTCGATGCTACCATCGAAACAAAGAAAATTTTATTGACTTAAACATTGCACTCGGTAACTTACCGTCGGTAATTTATCGTGTAATATTTATGTACTAATGAAATAGAGGTTGTATGTTTAGATTAGCTATTGGAGGAGAAGGTATGTTGAGTAGTATTTTTATATAAGAATTAATCTTAAATAATAAGAAAAATCACTTGAACCCTTTCGTTTTCGTGTCGTTCGTATATTGTACAAAAATAAGACTTCCAACAAGGTTACATTAAATGTTTATATATACCATATATAGTAATACGTTAAGGTTAAGATGTTTGCCTCCCTTTTTAGAAAAAACCCCACAATTATTCCACTTACATTTTATGTGGAATTTTCATAAATAATTGCTTGCTCTACCGGCATCAACAACTAAAAAAATTATTATTACTTTTGTTTTTGTAAATTGATTAATTATAAAAATTATATAAGTATGTATATGCTGCCATCTGACGACTTTAATTTTGAAACAACGTCAACATGATTGACGGTCGGTAAATCTTTTGTTCAAATATTTCTTCGATCTGTCATCTGAGCTTCATAATGTAATACAACAAAAGAAGTTAATTAACAGTGTGCAAAATTAGAAATGAATATAATAAAACCTGCAATAAATTTTGATTTATTAAATTGCGTTGAATGATTTATTTAGATAATAATTACAAAAACGATAAAATAAAATGCCTAGGCGACGCACACTGGAAATTCAAGTAAGAAAGACGTCGAAGTAAGTCAAATCGTATCAGATGACTAGGTATATGTATATAAAAATATACTTAAAAAATTGTTTATGAAGAAGTTTTGCAATAAAAAAGAAATAAAATTAATATTTACAGTAATTTTGTAAACTGATAATTATTGTACATAATTTGTGCGAATTATTCGCGCAGGGTACGTCCAATATATATATTATATACACGCACACACACGTGTATATAAACTATATGTGTGTGGTGTATGCACCGGCAACCGACGTGTAAAACTTAAAGCGATCAGTACATTTGCGGATGTTCTATTTTAGAGTTTATGTGGGCCGTTCCCGGCGGCACTGCAATGCCGGGCCGACCCGTGACGGGGTGGAGCGAGCTCCGAACACCGTCGGGTTACAAAATCAGTTTAATATACTGGTCCCGCAATGCGGGACTTTCAGATATTAAGCTGAAAGAACAGATACTACACTTTGATCTTAGCCAAAGGCCGAGAAGCGATAACCTGCCGACTCTGTCACAACAGTCTAGTTATGGTTGGCGCCACACCTATGGCGTGATATACACTTTGTTGTTAGCGCCATCTGTTGCGAGATGTGAAAACTTCTTGGAATCTCTTACCGCAGCTGACACTTTCAAGGTCACTCATGTCGCTAATAACGAATTGTAATATTATTTTTAATGTTTACATGTCCGTCACTGAACTATTTATATACCACATTAAATTGTACTTTGATTTAGTTAAAATAAAAAATCTTCCTTACTTTCGAATTAGAAGGCACCTTACTTTGAATCCTGACCACGGGTGCATTGACCGAAGCCTTTTAGCTGAAGTCAAAGTAAATTACTCACTCGCTGCCGTAGCACATTAAGCTGCCGGCCCCGGCGACTTCACTGCATTAGTGACAACGAGTGTCAGAACCGAACTGCACCGAGCGCACGCGGAGAGTTTGAGTCCTAACCCTCAACTCGAAATAGAAAGATTATCGTAATATTTTACTTTCTGATCAGTTTTAAATAAATATATTTATGTGGGAGCTCAAAACTAGTTGTCCATGCCTATCCATTCCAGATAGATGTCCATGTCCGACTTGCTACTCTTGAAAACCAGATCATTGTGTTGAACGTGTAACACGTATTCTGTGATGACGTTAACTGTCTATTCAGTTCATCATTCTGGATTAAAATTACAGCCAACGATTTGCGTAGACTCAGTAATTGCGTTTGGCATATTTTATTTATAGAACCTTAAAATCCACTGCAATAATATCCGTACGGATGCTATTACTACACCCACGCGATCTGTCTCTCTGTCCTAATTTAAAAAAAAATATCTATGTTTTATAATAGTAAATATCCTGACAAATAATAAATAACATAATTGAATTGATTGATCTTCGTGGTGTTTTGTTTTACTCTGACATAAAGACACACCTGTCAAACTGACGTCATTTTAGGGCATACTCTAGTAAAACAACAAGAAATAAAACTGCAATAAAATTAGTCAGACGCACGCTAAAAATCCTGAACTGAATGATTATTTTTCTAAATACACAATACAAATATAATGTTTGGTGATAAGGAACCCTCAGCTCGTGAATCCGACTAGCACTTGGCCGGTTGCATTCAATTTATAGCATTTATTGTTGCTTTTCTTTGACGATATAAAATGGAATTCTACATTGAAAAGAATAAAACAAACTATTTTACGAAGAACGGTAGACAACGTGTGATATTTTTTTATATTCGACCGAATTCATATCCGAACATACGGATGTCTTTAGGCGAAAATTTAACAAATAAAAATGAAATATTTGCCACCGCCTAAAACCAATTAGGTAAAGAAAAGTTTGTTCACCCAGGCGGAACGCTGCTGATCGCATAACAAAATACATCAGTTATTACATAGCCACATAATACTAAATATTATTAAGCCATTTTTGTCGTATTTACGAAAAATCGTAAACAAAAACTCATTTCAGTTTTCGCTAATTTTTTTTAGATTACATTGGAATTTCTATCTGAATATACTTAACATCCACTTTAGAATAAATTCAGCGAAGTGAATAAAGGGTTAAGTACGAAATTGCGCACGAAACTTATCTCAATAGCAAACTGCTTAGTAAGCAGGAGGCCGCGGGCGGCGCGTGCTTCCGGGTTACTGAAATTTCCAAAGGAATTCTTAGATAATCTTCCTTTTCAAATCGCAATGTTAACTTTTAAATTTGCTGAACGTGCTAATTTTCATGACGATATCCTAAATTTTATGAGTAATTTTTCACAAATCTTTTAAATAATTGTTCAAAAGTTCGCCATTGCTAATACGCTGCCTCCATTTGAAGGTCTAATCACTGGTTAGAATTTAAGCGTTATATTCATTATGCCGTTGTTCTCTACCGGTTGTCATTGTATAAAACCAAGGCAGTTTCGATTTTAAAATCCATTACACCTATAAACTCTCCAACTTCTATACATCCATAATATGCATACGGTACATTATAAAGTATATTAATAAGCCATAGACCCGTTTTAAATTTATATAACTATTTTTCTATGTCCAAGCATTAGTTAAAAACTATTAAAGCATTATAAACACAAAAACCTTTCGACTCGGAATCGTTTGTAAATGATTTTAGATAACTTATTTATAGAATTCCATGCATCCTTCACCATTTTTTTTTTCTCCACTTTTATAATCCGTAGCGCCCAGAGGAGGGAGCGGATGACACTATTATCATATAATTCGATTTTGTCTTAGAATAGAAGATAAGATATTATTACACAAAAGATTATTTTGTATAAGTGTCCGAGGAAAATCATAATCAAAAACCGTAAGGAAAATTAAATTATAAAATAAAAAAATGATCGTTAAATTGTCTTTCAATCCCAGCGCAATGATGGTAGACGACTAATTATTATGATTGGCCGTAATAAATAATTTCAATATATTTCTCACGAGAACATTGAAAGGGTGTATTACGTCATAGACAAGGGTTCCATCACGCTACTCTAATTCACGTTTTATTTATGTATATTACAATATTTCTATGTTATTTTACTTAAGAATCTCATGTCGTCGGTAAAGAATAATTTATTTTCTCATGATTTTAATAGGTATCTAACCAGTAATTAAAATTTCCATCTACTGGTCATATTAACCAATAGACGCAAGATAGCCTTTAATAACTGAAAATAAAATTTACGTACACTTCGTAAATCATTAGCACTAGGAAATGATTCATCTTCGCAGGAAATAGGAGCTGACGAGACGCTCTGGCTCAGACCAATCTAGAATTCAATTTACCTACTTACAGCGCGTCGCCTCCGCGACCTCATTGCTGCAATTTCATAAGACGGCAACCGATTAATCTTCGGTTTTTATTTGCAAATTAGATTTACCTATGTTGAAATTCTAATAGATTCTGCAGATACGAAAAATAGAAATATTTGCAACTTGAATAATCTTTGAGGCGCAGGATAATAGGTATATTTTAAATGATTTAAATTATTACTTGTAATGTATATATGAATGTTCCACTCTAATATCGCTCATAGTGAACTGTTTTTGCAAATGAAGTGTGTATCGATTTTTTTTATTGTGTGATGGTTATAGGCTATATTCTTTTTATCCGACTACGGCGAAAGAATGATAACGATTTTGTCACCATATGCGCGTACGTAGGTATGCGCGGATGTTCAACATGGATGTGGATTTTAGCCCAGTGGTTAAAAACGTCGCCTAGGAAGCAGAATCGATGATGAGTTTTTATCAAAATCAAATCAAATCAAACCATTCGCTCAGTGCATCGAAAAGCACATCCAACGTAGATTTTAGATCCAAGCTCAATTCGAAATGAAAAAATGTAGAAGAGTATACCTCAGCAGTATGATGAACACGTGGATGTCCCTCTGGCGTCGCTCCTGCTAAATCAATTTCTCCGAATTAGGTGTCTATCAATTAGTCTTCTTTCTGCGATGGTTATAGGTTATATATTTTTAGTATTAATTAATAAACGTGACTTTTGAAAATCGAAAGTTAGGTTTTAGGTCAGGTTAGGTTTTTAATCAATATAATTAATAAATTTCGCGACTGAAAATTAATAAAAACTTGGAGACGAAAAATATTTTCCTCGCCCGACTAAGGACGGTAATAATTTTAACAGGCTATATATGTACTTCAAACTACTTATATTTGGACAAATGAAGCATCGTTACGTCAGAGTACGGTGTGATTTGAAATATGTAGTGAGTAGAATAGAAGAGAGGATATTCAAATGGTTTGAGCGTTTGGAAAGCATGAATGACAAAAGGAATGTACGGAGCGAATGTGTGTACATAATTGGAAAATCGGCAAGGGTCGCCCTAGAGAACCTTATGCAGGCTAAGTTCGTTGCCATGTTAAAAAATGCCAATTTGTGAGCACCCGACACCGACGTGCTTGTACGAAACGATTGAAGTATATCAGTGAAGCAAGAGATATAAAAAGATCATACCATAGGAAGTCTGTCGTCGCTACTTACCCTTCTGGGAAATAGGGGTAAATTTATTATTATGATCGTAATATGAATACATTAGAAAGAACGCAGAAAATTTATAACGCCCCAATAAAAGATTTTATTGAAACACGGTCCGGGCCTTATTACGTAAAAGTAGAAATCGATTGCGATTCCGGAATTGATTTGTGAGTCGAAATTGTTAGTATAAAAATGTTATTCTTATACGCAATTTTGAGTGACTTTAAAGAGTCAGATTAAATTTAAACTTTGCGCACTTATCGAGGACCGATAGCTGTACAATAATATGGTATAAATGAACTGATCTGATGAATGAGCCAGAAGGTAGGCACAGGAACACTATAACGGAATAACATATCCTAGTCGTATTTGAGCTTGTTAGAGTTCTCTTGAGATGTACTTTCCACCATGAGTGACTTTCAGGGTCTGATGATGGAGCCGGAAGGTAAGCACTAGTACTCCATAATAGAACAACGTAACTTAGTCATATGTGTTCTTAATAGATTTTTTTAAGTGGACTTTGGCCATAATTGGCTTTCAGGGTCTGATGATGGAGCCCGACGGTTGGTACCGGAATTAACATATCATAACGGAACAATATATCCTAACCATATTTGGGCTTGTTGGAATGGCCCTGAAATGGATTTTGACCACGATTGACTTTCAGGGTCTGACGATGGAGCTTCCAAACTTCCAGCTCCGTTATCAGACCCTGAAAGCCAATCATGGTCAGTGTATTCCACGAGAATATCAACAAGTCCAAACATGGCTAGGTTGCATTGTTTCATTATGAAGTACTAGCGTCTACCTTCCGGTTCCATCATCAGACCCTGGAAACCAATCACGGTTAAAGTCCATTCCAAGACAATTCCAACAACCGCGAACACCGCTTGGATATGTTCTCCTATTATAGAGTACTAGTGCTTACCTTCCAGCTGCATCATCAGACCCTGAAAATCGTTCATGGTCAAAGTACATCTTAAGACGATTTCTACAAACCAAACACGGCCAGGATACATTGTTTCATTATGGAGTTCCTGTATTTACCTTCTGGCTCCATCATCAGATCCTGAAAGCCAATTATGGTCAAAGTCCATTTAAAAATTCCATGAAGCCCAAATAAGACTAGACTACGTTGTTCTATTATGGAGTGCTAGTGCTTACCTTCCGTCTCCATCATCAGACCCTGAAAATCACTCATGGTGAGATTACATCTCAAGACAACTGTAACAAGCTCAAACACGTCTAGGATATGTTATTCCATTTTGGAATTCCTGTGCCTACCTTCTAGCTCCATCATCAAATCAGTCCAATTATACCATATTATTGTAAATTTTTAGGTCCTCGATAAATGTGTAAAAATTTTGTTTAATCTAACGATTTACATAAAAAAAATAATTATTCACTTTGTATGAAATACGAATGACGGAAAATCGATTGTAAATCGCTTGAGAATCGCTATAGACGTCTTCGGTTTGAGAGCGTAATTCTCGAATAATTGCGAAATCGCGATCCCTAACGGTTTTGAATTCAAATATGCGATTAAATTTCATTATTGTAATTTAGTGATTTCATTGTAGAGGCAATACTGTTAGTAGAAAGACAATTAGTATTTCGAAATATCAACTTGGGAATTAGTAAAATAAATTTAAAATCCTGCGAAATCAGAAATTGATTTGTTTTAGGTAATAAGGCCCCCGGGTTTTCTTTTCCTAATCGACTTTTTGTACTTACGCAAACACACCAATTACTTTAAAATTTCACGTTCTTAACTAATGTACAATAAAACAGATATTTTCTTTAAAAGAATACTTTTATTTATTGTGATTATATCGTAAAAACTAAAAATCGATGCAAGAAATATTTTAATTTTAATGGAAGCATTAATATAAAACCAGAATTAGCGAATCGACTAAAAAACAATGCATCATAAATATATTTCTTTCGTCGCAAGCGTTCATCACGTTAATGTAACCATCAAACCAAAATAAATTTCTTGCATTTGACGACACATCCACAAACATTAAGTACAATTTTATTATCTCTAAGAGATATACATATATACCTAAGTAATACTTTGCACAAAGTAATACCTGCACAAAGGATAATTCGGCCTGCGCCTACGCAATATCTCGCCTAAGAAACGACAACCATGGTAAATTACTCGCCACATTGGAAATGACAACGGTATACCCCTGATACTCGAGCACAAAGTATTAAAAAGTTTTCAAGACTTTGGGAGTCCCGACAATGCCGATCGGGGCGCAATTGAGTTTGATAATAACTTTTTTTTTTAATTTTGCGAGTTACAGTCCGCATTCCAAACAATGGCGTTATACCCTGAAACCCAATAATTACAGAGGTATCATCTGGCATCTGTTTATATTATCGAAAAACTAAAAATATTATGACATTATAATCACTAATAACGACATTTCTTTTGAATGAATTTTTGTTTTGAATAATTCATTTCGTTGGCCACCATTAATGAGTAAATCTTATTACCGAATCGAGAGAACAGTGGCGAATAAAAGGTATGTAGATCATCTACGGTACAACAGGTAAGTTCGGAAAGGCCCAACCAAATAATATCGGTTTTATGAAGATTTCTATCATGCTCTAGATTGAGAGCGGTGTGATGAACTGGTACCTGGTACCTACCTAATTATTTTTTATCTTTTAATGTATTACCTGCAGAATTATTATATTTCTTTACAATTAAACTGTTTAACTTAATTTTTTTTTTTACTTATTTTATTCCTTTAGAGGTACGGAAACTTAAAAAAATAGCATTTTTAATAGACAATAACCTAATACATATTTACAACGCCTTATTAATTTTAATTTTTGTATTTGCATTTTCAGTATCTATTGGAAAGAGAATAATTTAATTGATACTTAATTATTCGACGGATAAACATTATTCGGTTTTAAACATAATTTATTTTGTTCTGGTCGATATAATGCAAGATTTACTATTTTTTTTTTTAAACCATTTGACTCTATCTCGTATTTTGACTGGATGTGCCAATAGTAGGCTTGAATATTTTTTCCAGTCACTTCTCTTTATCACTTCAAATCAAACTTACACAATATTTGTTTAAATAATTAAATCATTTTTTTATTTATAATTATTATTTGATGAGATTATTATATAAAACTAAAAATAATTTACTAAATAGTAAATTATATTCACATTATAAACTTCAGACTACTAAGCATGTTCCCCAATGCATATTATGTAATAAGTATTGAAAGTACCACTCGAAAAGCAGTGAATAAATTGGTACTAGCATTAAAAAAAAACTAATTTTACTAGATAGCAACAAACAGCAACATCTCAAAAAAAAAAACATTCAAGTTACTAGATTTATTGAAAACTCTACCATTTCATGTTTAATTTTATTTAGAACCGCTAATTTATAGATCAAATTAAACTCTGCTGGCTAATCAGCGCCATTACGGTAATTTATATGAAACTAATAACTTACATGAAACCCTTTCGTCTGGAGACATTGAATGAAATATGGAACAGTCTTAATTACCTCTATCCTCCATAAACGAGGTGACCATATATGTCTCACTCTCGCTCACAATTTATTAACACTGCCCTTTTTATATCAACCATCGTTCATTTTTCAAATATCAACTTAGCGATTTCATTTGCAAAAAAGCTACATTATTACAATTCGCTGAATTTTCACATAATCTATTTCATCATCTTTATCATTGATAGCGCCCATTGAACAAATGTGATCATTCGAATATAGTTGCCAAAAGTTATTAAAAAACGTATGGCGTCTTAATAAAATGAATTAAGAATTATTATCTATGTAAAAATGTTGGTTAATGGGTAAGTTATGACATTTTTTTTGCATAATTTTATGATCGTTTAATTTCAATTTCATATATCATAATAATTATAAAATAAATAAACACTAAATAAAAAGAGATAGCATGAATTTGCAGCCCTAAAGTATAACTGATATAAATACCACACTTTATAACGAAGAAATAATTTATGTATTATTGTTATGCAGTTAAACAGAATCGTAATCAATGAAATTACATGTTTTAATGTCGAAAAATTGCCTATCAGAAATACAACTTTATTGTTTAATTTCTTAAAGTTTAAATCGAAAAGCAGGTTGTATTACACAATTTCATGTCTAATGTTCTATTCTTTCATATAAAATATTATATGCGGACTTTCGTTATACAGAAAATGCTAAATTTTCCACTCTGATCGATGAACAAAATGGAGACAAACCTAGCATCAGTCATGAGAAAAACGAATTCCAATTGCTTTATTACAACTTCAGATTTGAATTTGACGTTTAGTAGATATTATTATGCCTGGATGTAACTAGACTAAAAAAGAAAACTAACAGAATTGTACATTTTAAACGTGAAAAAAAATTGTTGCAATGAAACACGTTATGTTCTGAATGCATACGGCGTCAATTTAAAATTATAAAAAATACTTGAATTTCAGATACTCATAATCTCATTTTCAAAGCGTCGAGACTGTCTCACAAATTTTTATTACGCACGCACTATAACAATATATATTTTGCTTTTGATCTTGTTTTTTTGTTCACGACGAAAATTTCTGTGCAACCCGTCACACATACGAATGGAATCGATTATGCATCTTTCCACAAATATTCACATTCGCAAATATGAGGTTGTTACAATTTCCGTAAAGTTACAACATCCTCTTATTGCATCCGAAATACAATCACTAATATGTATGCAAAAAAAAACCCTACCTGCTACTGAATACAGGTTCAAAATATTAGTCTTATACAAAAAAAGATCAAATCATTTATAATATACAATATAAGCCATGGAAAAAAACAGATATAAAATATATAGTACCTACGCAGGTTTTAGAGGAGTCAAGCAATATCAGATTTGGGGAACTCCGGATATAATTTGGATATTTAATAGAAGTCTTGAAATATTTTTACATTTTATCGTGGAGGGTTCACGATTTTATGATCATTTATTTTGGGGAAAGGAGTGAAGCAAATTCATTAAATATCTGCTAAGTAATATTCATACAACCCCATAATCAAAAACATTGACTTTTGTCCCGTCAAGTTTGTTTCTTTCGGCACACTACTAAGGCATAGCCTTCCACAATCATATAGTTCAGATCTTGTAAATATATGTTATCCATTTTTAAAGTGTAGTAAATCGTTTGGTATTTTTGTCAATTTTATTCTAATAAAATAAAAACTCGCTTACTCTAGTAAGCGAGTTTTTTTTTTATCAAATTCATACATAATTCACATTTTCTCTTTATATATGTTATACTTACACAAACATCTTTTATATCATGACTGACTTAATTCTCAATATAATCTTACCTAATTGATTCCTTATAATAATTAATCATTACTATTCCTTCATCTAAATGACATATCTAAGTACAATTCCAATTTCACAAAACATTTATCAGACATCTTATATATTAAATGACAATATTCGCTTGTATATTAAATGATAAGCTTTGAAGAAACATTAAATCAGAAAAATCAAAATTATAGGGATAGTTTTAACTTTACATAATTTATAGCTGAATATAGTGATTATAAAAAAAATTGATTTAGTGGCAAAAAAATATTTATCGACAAATTTGAATAGCGTTATCAAAATGCACATTAAACCATAATAGCCGGCATAACTCGTGATAATCGAAACAGGAATAGTTTTGCATGGTGTTTCTCGCTTCGACTTATATTTCTTATGACAGCATAACTGCTAATAAGAGGAATGATATTTCACACAATGAACTTTAGCCAGCTTTTCTTTAGCCATTTTGATTTTCTAAATTTTATAAAATGCTTTTTTTTTTAATCAAATAACCACATTATGTTTATATTGAAAATTGAAAACAAAAATGATCTGCAAGTTTTTCTACAGTGTATTTACTTTAAAAAAAAAACTTGCAAACTTCAGTCAGGTTGCTACAGAGTTGCATACAAAGAATGGAAACAATACAAAATTACAAATATGCTAGTGATTACATTGTTACTAATAATACTTGAGACTTGTGAGTACCTAAAAAACTTATAAACAGATTTTGTGCCAAATAATTTTTGGCTAATTTATTTATGATGCCCTACTGTATAGCAGTAGCAACATTTTAGATTTTAAAAAAAATGTAATTCAAGTGTCAAAGATTATATTACCATATTATCTTTGAATATAAGATATATTAAAAAATGAACATGTATACTATTACATTATCATTTAATATATAAATTGCTTTCAATGCCTGTTTATTATAATATCACACACTATTTAGATTAATTTAACTACTCATAATTTATTAACCATATAAATAATACACAGTTTACTTGATGAAATATTAAATCGCCATAAATTATATCACATAAGTACCACAAATTACAATTAATAATTTTTAATAGTAATTTATATGAAAGGCTTTTTAAAATTAAATAAAATATCGAATGATTAAGCAGTTGTAATCAATTCTCTTCATTGAAAAATTACAATGCATCATGTATTTATCATTACTCACAATAAAGGAATAGCAAAACTATTACTATTTCGGACTGATCAAGAATCGTGCCAACTAATATAACAATTTTATCTCCCAACAATCAATTATTACAATTACTGGGTCTTCAAATAATTTGAACCCTTGTATTGTCTTACTTAAACAATTTTTTGCCTATAAAGACTAGTTTAAGGCCACATGCAGATAAATCAATCCAGAGTAATTATTGTACCGAATTTGAAGTAGTAACACCTAGGTAAAAGTGCAGTCTTTCTAATTATACATTATAACATTTCTATGACACAGTAATAGATCTTTATTTCACATTAGTTTCCAAAATAAAAATACAATTATTTTTAATTTCAGACTAATATTGATTAATAATGAAACCAAACATTTAAACATGAAAACATACATAAGTTGTCTAACTGGAAAATAGATCGGAAAGCATGATGATTGATTCTTTAGCTAACTCATAATATGATTATTGTGTGTTTAAACTTAAATGTAACATATTCATATAACATTAAAATATAAAGAAAATTTACTCTAGACTGATTTATCAATGTTTATGTTTCACTAAATTTTACAATTGTGATTATTCATTTATTTGTGACTAATTTCATATCATTTATCAACAATCTACCAATCTACTAATTATTTACCACTAAATGACCAGAAATGACATGCCTCACCAATCAAGAATCACTGATTCTCATTAATCGACAGAGACCTTAACAAAATTCAAAAGAAAAGTTACATTTGCATCTATCAACACTATTGTGCATTTCATTTTGACACTAAATTTTTTTTAAGTCTACACATATTGGGAATTAATCATTAAAAACCAAACAAGTGCAAGTTGAACTTGTGTGGAGAAGGTTCCATATGATAAATATGTTATCTACTTTATATGTTAAAACTTTAAGTGCAGTAGTTTTGGAGACAAAGGGGTAATGGCCTATTTTCATCTATTTTCCTAAATAACTAAAACTATTTATTTTAAAACTAAAAAAATAAATATATAAATTTGATACCCTCACAACAAGCCCTTTCATATAATGTCACACTATATTCTTTACATAACTTTTTTTAATGTTTTAATTTGCCCCCCTAAAGTGTCCCTATATCCAAAATTCATTTGTTTATTATACATTTATGTGTGGATAACAAATTCGCTCACATTCCAACTTTTCGGCTTAATCAGTCCAGTAAATTCGGAGCAAATCGGCTGTGATAGAATGCCAAACAGACACACAAATGATTATAGAAAGGGTTCTATTTTATTCAAAGGAGTGTGCAGAACCCTAAAAATACAGTAAATTACACATGAGTCTTA
This sequence comes from Eumeta japonica, assembly GCA_005406025.1. Taxonomy (NCBI): domain Eukaryota; kingdom Metazoa; phylum Arthropoda; class Insecta; order Lepidoptera; family Psychidae; genus Eumeta; species Eumeta japonica. The sequence goes on from BGZK01001604.1 coordinate 26,643, forward strand.
AACAATATAGGCAAACGAGTATATTATTATGTAATGTGAAAAATGTATAGGAAACCTAAAAATAAATGATCACGATTCAGTTTCGACTAGAGACGTTCTTGACATCGACATGGTGAAACGAGTTCTTGCTGCTCTGTATCTTCTTAAGCACCAGGTCCTTACAAATGGTGCAGCAAGATACAATAATAAAGATACTGCAACATTTAGAACTGCAAAAGCTACCCACTGTGCAGCTTTTATAGAACTAGTTGTCCTCTTCTCTTCATACTTATTTAAGTCACATTGTTCACGTATAGAGCTGGAAGCTTTATAATAACCAATTATACGAGGGGATACTCCACAGTCAGCCCGTCGCCAACAAATAGAAGAGGAGGACTTGTTAAAGATAACCTGAAATGATATAAGCATAAATTAATGAAAGAAACTAAACAATTATGCAGTTTAATCAAAAATTATAGTTTCATATTGTATCGTGTCAGCCACTGACGTGCACTATTGAACATAAGCCACCCCCCTAGATTTCCACGGCATACAATTCTGGCCCACCTATGCCAAAAGTAGCCCGCAACCTTTACCCAATTACAGTTACAGTTCATAGTTGCTACTAAAAAACCTTTCTTCCCCAGTAGTTATCAGTTTTACAAACACTGTAGCCTGCCCATTGCTACTTCAACTTATTTATTCTGTGAGCTGTATTGGTCACTCTGGTTTTTCTGCGCTTTTCACATTTTGGGTTTTATCTCGCAACCAAATCGAGAGTATGACTTTTTTCATTGCATGTTAAGTGACTGAATTTGTTTACGAGATCAAAGAAGATTTGTGGTTTATTGTGAATTTAATGTAATTTATTAGTTGCAATTTAGTTTTTATTAATAATATTTGTCTATTGACAACAAACAAGTTTCCATTATTAAAAAATTATATCTGAGTACAATAAAAATAATAAAAATTTAGTATATCAAGTTATTATTGACAATAAATCCAATCTTCATTAATAAAAATTGAATGTTTTTTTGAACAAAATCATTAAGAATAATAATTTATATAAATAATACATATTATTACAATTAATAAAAATCTCATTTATTCACGTGTAGTTTTAATAAATTGCTTTTATTAATAAAAATCCAAATTTCCATCAATAATAAATGCATATATATTGTTAATATACAAAATAGTTCTTATTAATTAATAGAAGTGAAGCAATATATCACAAAAAATAAGTAACCTAGACATATGGGAAATTGATATTTTGCAATTAATAAATATAATTAACTTCATTACAAATATTTAAACTTCCAGTTTAACTAGAAAAAAAAAACTAATATGATATTTTTGATAATTTTTGTATATTTTTTTTTATATTTTCAACTTTTTTCACATTTAACATATTTCATATGTGAAAATTTTTAAGTTCCAATTTACAATTAAAACTGTAGTACATAATTGTTTAATTTCAATAATTAAATAATAAATATAATTGTTTATATTATTACTCTTTTAGTTTTATGAATTTATTTATAACTAAGATTCAGTACAACAAGCTAAAAATTGTTATAATATAAAATTTCACTATTACAGACCTGCATGCCCTCCATAGCCGCCACCCCCAAAACCGTGTCAGCACCTGCTTCCAGCCCCAATTTGTAACAATATTCTGCAAGAGCACCTTCATCTTCATCAGTGTTATCACTATCGGCCATGTGCCCCGATACCAACCGCATGTAATTCTAACAAAATAAATTTAACGAATGAAAACCTATAATTTTTATTTTATATATACAATAAATTATTGTTTCTTTCTCTCAAAATCAAATGAACAAAACTTTCACACTAATGAAACAAGATTGCAAAGCTCTTGGACTACAATAAATCTGAGATCCCGTATATCTCACGCAATTCATTTACTCCATGCATATTTATTACCATGAACATAGTTCAATTCTTACCTCTGGTGGAAGTTCTATTGTAAAATATTTATCATCGCTATCGACTGTTAAAAGATCCAATGCTAAACGCGGTAGTCGCCAGGTACGTGGTTCTGGCCAGCACGCCGCCTATAAATATAAAGAAAATTAATTAGAAGAATCTAAAATTTTGTCAAAATTTACCCAATTTGGTGATCAGATCGATCATATCGGATCTGGTAGACATTTAAACACAGAGAATCTATACTTATGATAAAACAGTAGAACTGGATATGTCCATACATTAAGGGTACGTATAAAAAATTGAGAGGGGATGGTAAAAGAAAGGTGACATAAGAGAAAAAATGCTTCTAAAATTTTTTGTCTGATTGTTCATGCACATCTCTGAAATTACTGGAAATTAAAACAGATTTTAATTTCAAAGGTAGATGGAGCTTGGCTTGGAGCAAAATATAGGCTTTATTTCATATTTTCAAAACGAAAATCAGGACAAAATAGTAGTGGAAGAGTAGTGGGGTTGTATAAAGTATAAAAATTCTTTCACACCTAGAAAGCTACACTATCCCAAAGTAGTAATGCAACTTATATTTTATTTTGATACTAGCTAGCGTTTGTCCTGACTTCATACAAATTGGAACCATAAGCGGTATCAGAATTGAAAGCGGGACAGGGAGCAGAATCGAGAGCCAGGATGAAATTGAGAATGGGACCTAGGTCAGAACCGAGTGTAAGATCGGGATCGAAAAAGCAAGAGCATAGCCGGGATCAAATCAGGAACAGTACCAGAATGAGCATTGAAAGCAGAAACGAGACTGGGATTGACGGCAAGGTCTTTCCATATAAAAGATAAAGGAACACATGCTATTCCCATGTGGGCGAAAAGCCATGGGTGGAAAGCCAATTATATGTAAATACATAGAATTTTCTACAACTTAAATTTATTATTACGACATTACTTCCAACTGTCATCTTTTATCAATTAATGACAGTATTAGAATAACAGATTGCACACAAGGAATCTTTATAGTCACACGGTCTATTATGTAAATGGCAAACTATTCTTAATAACAAATACTTATAGCATCAAAACAAATGAAACCTTAATGATCTATGGGATATTCAACCATATTCATATGTTATGATTTCTTGTACCATTTTTTATTTCATTTCCTATATAGAAATTATAATACCAAAAGAAAACAATAATGTCATTGTTTAATTTAGTTACATGCAAAAAATTCTTAATTTCTTTAAATTACATATTATTAAATAATAGTTAAACACTGAATCTTACTAAATATAAGAAATGCATAACATCTTTTTAATCAAATTGGTGAACTTTAAAATTAAAAAAAAAAATCTAAGGCACTTTAAAAAAGTACCTTTATTACTTTACACTAATTTTGCAGAACAAATTTTAACTTTTATCTTTTGTATGACTTTATCACAAACTTTGTAACCATGTGACCATAAGTAGCTCATTCAATACTTCAATTATTATGATTTGATAATCTATAATTTGTAAAGGGGGTGATTACATTCAAGAATTCTTATGTAAAAATTGTATCAAATAAAATGCTAATCAGAGACAATCTAGAAATCAATAATAAATATTATATTATTTTTCTATATTGAATTTTTATTCTCATCTACATATGCTTCCTCTCTATGAAGAAATAATGTTTTTTTTTTTGTTTCTTTTAAAGATTAAAAGTAATATTGTTTATTGTAGGAAAATTTAAATTTACCTCTCCTTGATACCAAAATTCATCTAAAATCAAAACATCTGCTGCACGTGCTGCAAGTCTTAACTCATCCACTACCTTAACAAAACATGTAACAACATTAATAAATTCAGTAGCAAGATTATAAAGAAAAAGTATCATAAAAACAATAGAGTGAGAACCCTGCCCGGACCTGTCTAAATATGACATCTGGCAACCTTATATTTGTAGTTCCACTATCCACAATACTTTTTTCAACATTCAAATCCCGACACATTTTTTCGTTTAAAATTGATGGATTGACTTCTATACCAGACGCATTCAACACTGTTAACTCTGTCATATTAGGAAATATAGTTGTGTCGTCAGACACATTCCCTGATATGTTAGGGTCTTTGACTATATGCACACCTAGAACCCCTATTTCATACCAACACTCTCTCAATATAGGTGTACAGAATGAGTCATTATTCATCACATCTCCATCATCTAGAAGAATAAAAATGAACACATATCAATCACATAATGAAGGCACAAGTAAATGTCATATTATAAGAGCATATCCAGAGCATTTTACCTAGAAATGAAAACTGCCCATAGTGTGTAGTATTGAGTACACTATGAACGCCGCATAACGTCATAGAAAACGTAGCTTGCTTGTGTTGAATATTTTCCACTGCTTCTAACCAAGAGTTATCTGAGGTCGATGTACTCTCTCCTAGAACTGGATAGGCCAGGCCTAAGATACCCTGGAAATTAATATATTTTTTTTATTATTAAAATAAATAATACATATTTTAAAAAATTGAACAAGCTATGGAAGTTTTCAGTTCATGTTGAGTTGACTTACACAGGAATCATACCTCTTCTTTGAAAATAACTTATTTGGTAGATATCTAATGCCAAGATCACAATCATAAGAGAGACTGGAACCGAAATTGAGAACAGAACAATCGGGATCTTGATTTCGTAGTGGTGCAATACACAAGATGAAGGAATTAATTTTATGTCAATGTGAATAGAGCCCATGGCTCTTGTTTTTACTAGCTACTAGCTTTTACATAAAGCTAGTTAACTATATAATGCTACAACCATACTCAAATGAAAAAATATTTGTAAGAAAACAAATTAGCTCAAGAATTGATAATTTTAGTATCTATGGTTCGATTAAAATGCAAAATGAATGTTAACCAATTGTTTAAAAATTTTAAACTCTAAAATGAGTAATTGCTAACTGAACCATAAAAACAGAAATCTAATAATGTTGATTAATTGAAGTTTATTATTATCTAAATATTATCATATGAATTGAATATTAAAAAGTACAGTAAGGTATATGCTACTCAAAAACCCATTAATATTTAATATATTTTTGTGTATGACTTAATGAAATGTGATATTTCTTATAGACACACTGTAGCTGAGTGGTGAAGAATGTTGCCTTCCAGTGAAAAAGTACCAGATATGAATCCCGATTACTAACAAATTTGACTCTGTCCACTCATGTGCCTCAGCATGCACATTAAACAGTTGCTCCTAAAAAATCGCTATACTAGCATTAACAACATTCATCAACAACCATATCTCTGAACAGCATAAAGACATAAGAATTTAAGCCTTTTTAAGATTAAAAAGCTCCTTAATCTTAAAAAAATATATGATAATGTATACCTCGTCAATAGGATAATGAAAACATGAGAAAAATAATTCTAATAAAGCTTATAATCAAATGAAAAATATATAGAATAATAATTGAAGGAATCTTTATAATGTAATTGGATATTCATTTTTAATAAATTTAAATTACTACTTTTTTTTAACTATTTTGACATTGAAATTTACAGAAATATTACTCACTTGCCATCCAGAGCCATTCATGAAAAAATCAGTAGAATCAGTAATAAGAACAAATTGACTTCTAACTTCTGGTATCTTTTTTCTAAGACTTGGAAATTTAATAAAATCCGAAGCTAAAATGCCATGCCAATCGCCTAAGGTATATTTTGCATGTACCTGCATGAAAACACATTTAATTACAACAAAATTACAAGAAAAAATTTAAATCTAATTCAATTTGACAAAATGTATATAGGAACAATTGTAAAATTTTCGTAACAAAATCATAACATGAAATGTACCCACTTACCTCTTTTCCAGAATTTATAAGTGTATTTGAATTAGCAGCATGAAAAAATTGAGAAATATCGGATGAGGGTACAGCTGCTACAGCTAAAGTACTACTACCTGTGTCCACCAGTATATTTAGCTGTAACAATAAAATGTTTTGAAGTTTAAGTACATGGTTCATTAATTAGCCCTTTTAGATAATGTCAATAAATGTTTAAATCATTTTCATACAAAAACAAAACAAACTTTTTGTGGTGGGTGGCCGATGTTAACTTCTATTAGATATCCAAGACCCGGATATCCAAATAAATTATATTCTATTCCTTTGACTTGATACACAAAAATAAGGAACAATAAATGGAGCATGAACTCCGATTTAAAAATCATTTTTGACCATACTGAGACCAAATGATGCTTTTGAAGCAATAGATATTAATAGATGTATAACAAAAGAGATTAAATAATATAGTTATAATGAAATACCAAATTTAACTGTCATTCATATTCAACAAACGCGCAATTCATGAACAAATGAACTTAATAACCAATCAAGCAATGAAACTTGAAGCCATCAGTGTTTTGAAGAAACTAAACACAACTTTATCTGACCACAACACACAAACATATTCTGTGTCGTTTTGTTATATGCAAGCTAAAAATTATACACTCTGTGATGGGTACCACAGATTCTTTTGTAAATTAAGTCGTGAATGGCAACAATGTTCAACAATTAACAGTTGATGCTCTCGTTCATTATTACACATAAGATCTAATGTGAAAACGATTTATTAATACGAGTTTTAATTGCTATTCTACGTCTTCTGGCATAAATTTTGATAGTTTATGTTTTTGCATCAACCTGCTAACTTCGATTTTTGTATCAACGTACTTTTTACAAAATACTCAATTAGCAACATTACACAATATAACGAAGTAAGCATACGTTAAGTCTGTCGAATATTGCAAAATGAGTTGATCGCTTTTTCCTTTAATAATACGTTTAAGAACGTCCTCTTTCATAGTAAAACACGCAACGATTGATGACCACTAATGGTCGTGGGGACAATGGGAAATTTTTAGTAGAATGTAAAAAAAAAACATTTCATCTAAGCTGTAACATTGTAATGATAAAACAGATGTTTTTGAAGTGAAACTTCCTTAGACATGTTAGAGTAATTTTGTGCTATGACGTCACAATGAAACGCTGGAGTGACACGGTCGGGTGACACGTTCTGGTCCACTCGACTCTTTTCGGCTCGGCCCAGCGGGCCCACATGTTTACACAGCTGATTGCAGATGATCAGGACTATTTTAGTCACGCGTAGTTGTCCTTCATTTTAAAAATGAAGAATTCATGTAATATACATGTAATAAATTAGATGTAGTGACGAAACTGTAGATTATATCAATGGTTTCTAATAATTAAGTGAACACAGTTTATCACAAGTTAACGGTAAATTGATAAATAAAATTTGACTAAACGGTACTACAATCTTTTATGCAACAAAATTTCATTTGAAACGATCCCTATGCCTGTAACTCATTTTGTTGCAGCTGACAATGGATTTGCCTTTAGATAGTGGCATTAATTCATTTTAAATAGAGATTAATGACAAAAATTTACTTTCTCCTGCCCACGTGGAAAAAGAAGGTTATGTGCGTGTGACGGAGGCGGAATGTACGAAAGATCATCGTAATAAAAACAACCAAAAAACATTATCCCGGGATAGTAATTAAATTGTTATTTTGATTTTCGTTTTTAATAATAGTTGGTCATATGAATCTTGTAACCATGAATTAATAATACAATAATTTACTTTATTTTCATTTTTTATTCCTAAACTCTGTTCCTAAATATTTTGCCAAAGAAGTTTCAATTCACGTCGTGTGTCGATACACTTACTGTTTTTGACGTATTAACGTCTTAGAAATTGATGAATGCCGGCTGCATGCACGAAAAAGCATGACTCATTGTCGCGTTCCGCTTAAGCCGAGCGTGCGAGCGAGAGCGCGGAACAAGCGATCTCTCTTTCACTTTAGCGGCCTATGTGTCCGAATAGAAAAAGAAACAGCGGCCGCACACAACCTACACGTGAACTGTTTTGTCAACTGTTTATAAAGTGAAGAGAAAAGTTAATGTGCTTTCCGTTGTTTATTTCAATAACAATTGCGGCAAGTGATAATAATTCAATTCAATTCATAAAAGAATGCAATTTTTCATCAATGTTTTCTTATGACGTTATCACGTAAAATTATCGCCTGTAAACCAACTTTACAGACAACCAATTTTTTTGACGTGAAACGTCTTTAAAATCGCGCCGAAACATACGGGTACCAGGTTTAAAAAGTGGACCGTAACGAAAAGGTCTATATCATCGTACCTTAATAATTAAAAAACTATTAGTCTTAGAAACAAAAATGTGGTGTGAATATTTCACTTATATAGTCAGCTCGCTGTTATGACATTGAGTTCGTGTCGGGGTCGAGCGGGGCGGCGGGGGAGGGATACTGCGTTAACTGTGCGAAACCGGCGCTCTCGCTTGTTTCTATTCAGTGTAACTCGTGACTCCGACTTTATAGCGCGGTGATTCTTTCGTGTGTTTGTCAAGTTTATTTAAACCGATTGATTTATATAAAATAAGTGTAATTTAGACAGTATTTATATTTAAAATAACCAGAAAGTGATAATAAATATATAAACATTTGCTATGTCGGCCTCAGCTCGTGCAACAGCCAACCAGATATATAAATCACGGCTATCGTTACAAAGAGGGGGTTATGGGCCACGCACAGGTACCCCAATGTCCGGCGCCGAGCGAGCGAGACAGTTTCGGAAACGTCGCAAAGCTGCTGCCGCCGACCTCGCGAGTACCTCTACCACTGGAATACCTATACTTATGGACGTAACGAATGAACAGACAATCGATATATCTATTGGATCTGCCACGGAACTGAGAGATGTCAATATCAGTAGAAGTGAAGCAATGCAAAATCATTGGCGTTCAGCGGACAAACGCTTCAAAACGGTATTTGAAGCCAATCCGTTTGGTTTATCTTGCAGCGTTTGTGATCGACTTTGGTTCGAAAGAGACTTAAAGAAAGTGAAACATCGCAACATTTCTTTCCTTCAAACAAAATTCCCCGATGAAAATGTGACGGAATTTCGCTTATGCAGTACCTGTAGCAAATCGATAGATGCCAATAAAATCCCAACGCTGTCGCGCTCAAACGGTTTTCGTTATCCTCCAAAGCCGAGCGGACTGCCGCTGCTTGACCCGATCAGCATTCGATTGATTTCTCCACGAACTGTAGCAAAATCATTGTAAATGCTAACAAGTCATGCGGAAATTCAGTCTTGATAAAACATAATGTTGGTGACATATGCCTGGTAGACGTTAAAGTCGAAGATCATACGCTGTTTATCCTCGGTGCCGTATATATACATCCTAAGGCGTCGGCTGAAGCTGTTAAGCTATGTCTTCATCAATCACTCCTGCCATATTCAGCACACTTAACAAAATTAATACCGAACTCTCAGCCAGACTTGGAGACTCCAATCGTTCTATGCGGCGATTTCAATTGCGATCCACAACAGAACAGCTATCTCGTTGAGTTCATGAGGAATGAATTCGGCCTCAACTACGTACAAACATCACCGACAACATTAGGCAATACCACTATAGACTGTACATTCACCAGAAATATTAATGTTGACATTATGCCGTATGTTGCTTATTTCACATATCACAGATATGTTAAATAAAATTGTTGTCGAATATTAATCGTAATATAAGTAATTTATGTTTCTATTATGTACCTGTTCTTTTTATTAAAATACTTAAAACAGCGTCAATCTTGTTTTCATTTCAATCTTTTACTTTAAAAGCGATTCGCTAACATAGACGTTTCACGTTAAAACCAACGGCCGTGTGCCCCGGCACAGCCCCAACCGATTTTTAAGATTGTAATCACTCCACTTCATACACTATTAAGCAGGATAGTTTAAAAAGTTCACTAATATTCTTATACGTGGATTTTTAGGTCGATAAATGACAAAATACAAAGAAGGCATAGAATGCACCTCTTGCGTACGAACAGTAAGTTTGATAATAATCAACTCTAAAGATGACATACTAAAATGGTTATAAAAAGTGACTATCGTAGTTATTTTTAATTTGTTGACATGATGTACATCTATTTATATCAGTGCTTCTCAACCTTTTTTGTCCATGCCCCATGACATTACATTTTTAAAATTTCTATACCCCCCATACATAATTTTTAACTTTTAAACTTTAAACGAACCGTCAAGCGGTTAATAATAATTATTTACAGCATTTTTTTACGAATTTACCTTTTTTGTTAAATTTGTCACCGATATTTAGCATTGCATTAATAACGCAAAGCGAAAGGGTTAAAGTCGTGTCGAACCTATTTTTTAATTACCCCCTAACTATCAAATTGCCCCCTGTGGGGCGTGGGCCCCACGTTGGGAAACACTGATTTATATTAAAACAAAAAAGATTTGTAAAACCCTGTAGGCCATCCCTAAACCTTCCCGTTATGGTATTTATCAATGTGTTTTTGAGCTCCTCGGGTTTGGTTTCTACTTTCGAGCTGAAAGTCTTCAAAAATATAACTAATAGTAAATTATTGAGTTAGGGTTCAAAAGATCGATTTTGTGCTTTTCAAGCTCTCCGAACGCAAATGTACAATCTTATACGTTTTGAGCTCTATTTTAGATTAAAAAAATAATGATTTTTAAATAACATCTATCGAACGCGTTTGACTTAATTTGCTTTAATCTAATTCACTTTCTTCTTAAAAAAAAAAGTTGACAATGCTAGGAGTATTCCGTTTAAATATGAAACATAACACAATATTCCTTCATGATATTTTTAGTCACGCCATTAAATAAATAAAAGTATTATGTAGAAAAAACCACTGTTAATGGACTATAAATGTATTTATTTTAAAACAAATCTAATTTTTGCTCAAATAACTTTAAAATGATGTCTAAAACAATAGTTTTAGACAAACTATTGTTTAAAACTATTATATTAAAAATAATCTCGAATATTTCCGAAATTGTTTTTTAGACTTACTGTGTAATATGTAATAATAAACTTAGCCCAAAAAATACGGTGGCCGCGCGGTATACGATAACAAAGAGCTTAACCTTGAATCTTTTATTATGGTAAAGACAACTTCGATCTTATTACAGTGTGCAAAGTTGCTTTTTGAATTTACTGAGTTGGGTTGAATAGTCATGGATTCATCGTTGTCATTGCTGAGCCCATGCGCGGTGCGAGTAGACATTTTTGAATTGATATAAGGTGTTACGTTTGTAATTTACCGTGTTCTGTTTTAGTTTTATGCTCCTGCACGTGTTGATTATTAATTTTGGACTATTGAACTAATTGACATTTGAATTGTGTGTGTGTGTGTATTACTGCCATGGCTGCATTTATTAGCCAATACAAGCGGATATTGTTTTTATGTACGGCAGAGCTGATGGTAACGGAGCTTTGGCACGACGTTTGTGCCAAGAACGTTACCGGAACCGCAGGCAAAATAACTTCTAATACTAATATTAGTTCAATTGCCATTTTGATTTGTAACAGACGTCGCCTACAAATAATTTCATTTCATTTCAGGGTACTTAATGTCCATGTGTTTCACAACAGGTTTCGTAGGCTTTCTGAATCTGACATCCATCATGCAGAACCCGGAGTAAATCCGGGAAAACATAACCCCGATGATGATGAGGAAATGATTGCAGCCTTTGAAGCGGATCCTACAACCAGTGTCAGAGTTGTAGCAAGAAACTTGAACCTTTCAATATGGAAAGGGTGGAGTACCATGCAACGGGAGAATCCATTTCACGGTAAAGGCGTGTAGAGCTTGGTAGAAAACGATCTTGGGACAAGGATGCGGTTCTGCCGATTTATGCTCAAAAGTGATATTGATGACGGATGGTTTTTAAAATTGATCCTATGGACTGATGACTCGATATTTTCTAGAGAAGGCATCACGAACTTTCATAATTTACATGAATGGACTGACAAGGACAACAATCCGCATTTGAAAAACCAAATATAAAAAATAAATGTTTATTAATTTAATTGCAGACGTTCAACACATCTTTAACAGAACATTTTAATTAGTATGCATTTTTATTTTAGGTGACTTTCCCAAAAAAAATTCTAACAATATATGGGCTGGAATAATCGGACAAACATCGATTGGGCCACACTTTACTAGATAATTTAAACGGTGAGAATTATCTGGATTTTCTGCAAAACCATTTGCCAGAACTCCTGTATGAAGCCGAAGTACCTATACTAAATATGGGCATGCCAATCATCTTTCAACAAGAATGTCCAGCAGATTAATAGTCAGGGAACATCTCAACAACTGTTTTCCAGACAGCTGGATAGGCAGAGATGGGCCTATGAATCGGCCCGCGCGATCGCCCAACTTGACCCCGGTAGATTTTTTTGTGTGGGGACGGGCAAAGGAGCTAGTATACCCTACCGAAATATCTACATGGGAACAATAAATTACTTCACAGGATTGAAACAGCTTTCACAACTATAAAACGGGAAATGCAGCTATAAATCACGACAACGGAAGTGAGAAATTGTTGTCGGCGTAATTCATTACGAAAATCAAAATTAATTTTTTTCTTCAAAAAAAATTTTTTTTAAACCATATTACGGACTTTAACTTGTTCAGGCTTGAAACTTGACTTCAAGAATTGTAAAGATATCTAAGTAAATGATGCCTTAAAAAAAGAACAATATCTCACCATATTTTTAAAATTGTCTGAACACCTGTAGCTATTTTATTTATTTTTTTAAATGTCAATAAAAATAAAATTTTTGCTTTTCAATTTTTTTCTCTTATGTTTTGTCTGAAAATTGTTTTTTTACGAAAAACGGTGCTTAAGAATGATTTGATTTACCATTAAATACACATTAAGCTAATAAAGTACATTAAAAAAAGTAGACATTTCCTCTTAAACTTTGCGTTATTAGCACATAATTGGGAAATTTTGGAATTATAGTACTAAAATCGTACAAATTCCCTTAAAAAATATATCATACTTTGGTTAATTTGGTTGGCTCAAAATGTTCTAGATACTACTCTATACTAACACCCCTTTAAGGCTTTGCACCCAGCTTCCAAACACATTGTATATTTGTAAGTTTTTTTTTTACTTTGCTGTATTGTATGAAGGTAAAATAACTAGTTTAGTGACAATTATTAAACTTGTATTTTCTTCGACTTCGGTGTCCTGCAAGAACGATTTTAATTATCCTATTCCATCAAGAGGAACGCGGACAACTTCTAGAATTAGAATACTTGCGAAAGCAAATCAAACGTGCCCAAATTAATTTAAATTGCGTCGTTTAGTTACAGAGTCCCCATGGCCGCCTTCCGGCTCCATCGTCAGACCAGCTCACCGACATCATTATATTGCATTGTTATTCGAATTCTATACCTAGGCGAAACAGCTTAATCGAACACCACAAAATGGAAAGAGCGGGACAGATAAAATTAAATAAATGCTTCTAACAACTTTTTCATTTTTTAAATTTCACAGTCTCTTATTTAACAAATTATTTTACATTTACTTCGATTTTACTTGTATTTTTCATACAGAAATATCTTAAATTGTTCTACTCGCCTACTCGTAAATTTTTGCTTTATAACTGTGTTATTTAGATCTCTTTTGTTATTTATTTATTAAGATATAAAAACGTATCCAGTAGTTAAAGTTTGTAAGCTGCTGATTTTATTTTATACTAGCTTTCCGCCGGCGGCTTGGCCAGTTTCGAATATATTCCTCCCACCTTTAATATCTCAATTCTGGTCTTAATACTATTCCTGATTTCGATTCCGGTCATACTTACTCGTGATTATAAACCCGATCCTGCACTCAATTTTGACCTTCACCTCGTCTCAATTTTGAACCCGATCTCGGTTCTCAATTCCGCTCCCCCAACCCACTTTTAATTTCGTTACCATTACTAGTGACGATTGGCATGAAACCGTAGAAAATGTTAATACGTACAAAATGAAATATAAAGCTATACTATCCGGGGATAGCGTAACTTTTTATGAGGGAAAGAATCTTTAGGATCAATGTAATAATTCGATTCAATAGTACAAGTGCGCAAGTCGAAGACAAATACTGATATCTTTATAAGTTATAGCCTATGATTTTATTTACATTATATACCATAAAGTATATAAGCAATATTACAGTAAAATATCATCAAAATCCTTTCAGTTCTTTTTGCGTGAGACAGTAACAAACATCTTTAGGTTCCCACAAAATTTCACATTAAAAAAAATAAATTATAATAAACTTGATGCGACGTTAAATTGTGTACAGTACAACGCACGAAACTTCGCCGTTCTGAATTGCCTGCGAATGATTTAAATCGCAGGTTTAACACTCCCGACCCTTTCTTCTTCTCCCTCGCATGCCAATTTTACGCCATTACAACGCGCTCGTGACTAATTTCACAACGGTAGAGTTTCGTGCGTTGTACTGTAAATTGTGCTTTACAGCTCGCGCCACATATGAGCTACCGTTGCTAGGAATCAGATATTATATCACTCAACTGATAGAAATGGTTGTATAAAATTTCTAATATAACAACATCAGTGTCAATTCTTATATCTATGATAAGTGCACTACGGGCACATGGTGTGACCGTAGAATGAATAAACCTATTTATTATAATTTATTACGAATCACAACACCACTTTTAATTTCGCAGTCATTTCCGCCATTTTTTTGTTCAAGTACACAGTTACAGTTCACTCGATATAACCCGGCGTATGACACGCGGGAAGTCAGGTGTCATGAAACATGCATGCAGCGACGTAAGTGCCGCGTTGCCGCTCCGTAGCTAGTTTCGTAGTTTTGTACGTCAATAGCAAGAAAGCTTGTAATGAAGAATATATGCGTCTACGCAGTGGCGTTTCCATAGACGTTAACCCAAAATCATTTAACTTTACTGTTAGTCACTAAAAATAAACAAATAGTATAAAGTTAATATTCTTTTTATGACTGCTTAAGATTTGATTGTCTAAATGTACATTTTTTTTTTATATTTATAATATTATATATAAAAAAACAAAGGCTACAAACCTATTGCTGTATACGAGTTTCGCGCAGAACAGGTGCAAATTTTCACCTACCTTCGAACTCTGATTTCCTCACATTCTTTTACTTCGCCGTTACCGAATGGTACAGTTGATTAAAGAAATGTCTTAAACATGACAGAAAAAAAACGGAAAAATGCGAATAGAACTCGCACCCTGAGGGTTCTGTACAAACTCAATTATCTAGGAATACATTTCATCCATCGATTTTTGTCTGTTTTCAGTACCAATACTATCGAGATATTGGCCCCAAGGATTTTGCAACCTTTGCTTTTTTTTTCAAAGTTTGTAAATTTTTTATTATTTGAATTTTATGATTTCTAGAATTTTCCTTTGCGTATGCTGTAATGCCTTACTTCTTGACTTTGACAATTCTAAGTCAACAGAGAGTACCCTATAGGTTTCGATTTACTTGCGAATTTCAAACTATGTGTATATAAGGCATGAGTGGTGGTATTTTGACCTTTTTTGTTTACATAGAAGCATCATTTTTTTTCAGCTTGTACCCGGCAATACCTTAGCAAAGACCCTAGACATTAGTATTTGACGTTCATTTCAATTAACTTGATACCTCCACGCTTTCCTAAGAAAAAGGGTCTTGACAGAAAGACGGAAAAACGGACAGACGTAGAACAAAATGATCCTATAAGGGTTCATTTTTCCTTTAAATGTACGTAACTCTAAAAATGTACATGGTCTGATCCGAATCCACGATTTTCACTTCCTCATTAACCTTACGCTATCTGATATAACAATATCTTTCCAAAAATTACAAAAATAATTCGTAATAAAAGTAGCTTCGCTAAGTTCTCAACAAAAATTAAATACAAACCTACGTCTTGATTAGTCCTGGTGAGGGATTGAATACAAAAATTTAATTAAATATGTAAGTATCTGATTCGGCAAGCACTTGATTATATCAATGAATATATAATACAGAATATATACTGTAAAAATTCAGACAAATTCCAGGCATGCTCGAGTTCATCATAGGAATGTACTCAAAGTTGAACTCTAGACTAAACTGTTAGTTGAGATTGTCGTACATACTTGGTGCCTGAACAGCTGAATCTACCAATTTTTAACTATGGCACAGCGTCACTGGATTGAGTAAAACATTCAACATCGCAACAAAAGGGCAACATCGACTTGTCTTTAAAACCGCGAACAGTTTCAGGCGCTCGCTAGGAATCGCGATCACCAGAAAATGCTTGGAATGTCCGCATTCCCGATCTTCATTGTAGTATACTTGTGAGGCTTTAGCGGTGTTAGTATGAAGATCGGTAAGATCCCTGGAACTATAGATCCGTCATAATCACTTCAACCTCTTCTTAGTCAGCAGTAGGTACGGTGAGATAGCATATTATATTATAAAGACGAAGGGGCTGCGGCACGAAAATGGATCGGCTGGGCCTTTAAAATACCACGCTTTTACAGAATAAAGACATGAAACAACAGTTTTCGCTGTTGTCTTTCGTTCAGTAAGTGAAAGTTCAGTGGTCCGATACCCTCTCCATTACCTCACCCCCTCTTCACCTGCCTGTTCCTCTTCTTTCAGATATCCTTTTCCTACTCAAGAGGCTAGCAACGCACTAGTGAATCCTCTGAGGTTGAGAGTGTCCATGGGCGCCGATGACCATCTACTCTCTGATGCCTCACATGTTCATTTATCTCTCGAGAATGTTATACAAAGTGAACAGTAGGATTTCTGTATAATTTTCTTGCAATTTAGCTTGTGAGATAAAAATTTATAATAAATGAACAAATATTGGTTTTGATCAGACGGCTCAGACGCTAAACAATATTAATTATGTAAAACAATCGAAATAAGATGTAATTATTAAAAATAAAATGTATTCGAAACTCTGTATTAAATCGACGAATTTGGATACAGCTCCGTCGGTTTCTAAGGAACAGTTACTTTTGCGTTAGTTGTAGCTTGAACTAAAATTTAATTCATCCGTTTGGACGTTAACTGGATAAGTACACATATTCGGATAAAGGTTTTAAAATCAAACTAGTAACATCTCTCTTTGCGAACAGATATTTATATAAAAAAGGTTTGATTACTGTTCATTTCCGTTATTGATGAAATATTTAAATCATAATTTGATTTTAGCAGTGATATCTAAAATTTCCCTGGTCTACCGACACTACGTCCTGAAAAAGGACTATCCCTACATTATATACTCCCTTAAAGATAGTATGGTATTTATTAAAAATACATTAAAATAACTTTCAAGAAATAAAAATGTTTGCGTACGTGCGTGCGTGCATGTGTGCGTCTGTATGTGTTAAATTAAAATAAATGTCAAAATTGCATCACTTGTTTGTCTTTAAAAATAAGTATGCAGGTGCAAAGGTAAAACTTTGTAAGAAAAACGTGGCACTTACTTTTTAATACCGTACTTATTATATGTCTCCGCCACCGTCGATAAAAAAGTTACATTTAAAAAAAATATATTTTTAATTACATAATTACATTAACCATAAACGGCCAGCAACAGGCGGCTGAAAAATAAATTGATAGGATCAGTCAACACCAGCAGAGATATTACGATACGAGTGTGCCCACGATTGCGTCCGCCTTATCTCAATTGCAAATGAGCTGTGTCACATTAGCGATAAGTCGGCCGCTTGCGGTTCAGTCGGCCGCAGTATGGCGCTGAAGACGGGTGTCAGTTTTTTAAAGTTAACGTCGTTGCGTCAAACATGTCGTGTGAGTTCGATACTTTTGCGTGTTTCAAATAAACGATTGTTTTGAACTAGGTAGTTGCAACATTGGAATATACAATAGTAATCAAGTAATTGTAAACAATTTTATGAAAAAAATAAAAGTGGTTATGTATAAAAGTATATGCGTGTAATCATATTTTGCTGTGTGTATGTGTATGTCTCGGTGTGTGCGTGCGGGTGTGTGTGTGTGTTTTTGTGTAAGTGGGTGCGTGTGTTTACTGTAAGGTTATAAATTTTGTCGGAAGATACATAATAAAATTATACTTGAATATGATTCGGGATGAACTCTTTGGTAGTTAATTAAAAATGGGGTATATAAGGATTATTAAAATTCTTAAACTTTTTAGAAATTTTTGGAAGCAATTCAACGCTGGGATCGATCACGAAAAAAAATATGGAATTCACGGTGGCCTCTATCATTGACGACACCTAATGTAAGCAGAGATATAAAAGGTTCTCGTAGAAGCGCTTTAGTGTTAAGGGCGACGGCCGTGACCTCTCCTTCCTTGCATAGATGTTCCTTTCATCACTATGCCAATAAAATAATTGCGTAATTATTTAGGTACTGAGTACACATATACGACCTGAAGTGCAACAAAATGGGGCGAAGAACGCTGATTTCCCAGGTGCTCGCGCCCCGTACACCGGCGAGATCAAATTCTTAGATGAAAACTCTTATGAGCCCATACCCATTTATCGAGTGCTGGACAACAACGGGAAGGCAGCAGATAAAAGCCATGAGCCGGTCCTGGACCGAGAGGCGCTACGGCATATGTACAAGACGATGACACAGCTCAATCAGATGGACAAAATTCTTTACGAATCGCAGAGGTGATTTTAAAACTTTTTCTATCAACGTGAAAGTTCTACTTATAACGCGTGTTTGCTCACAACAATTATTTTTTCTGGACTGCCCTATTATAAATTACTTCGTGGTTCTGAATATTAATTAATTATTCGTGTAATTAAGACAATAAAGGAAATCGCGAGAAAGTAAAAATCAACATGAATACCTAAAATTTTATTGTCGCTTTTGAGTACAATTAAAATAATTATAAACCTGTATGTAGGTACCTTTTTTTTATTTACATAAAATTTCACTTTGGACTAAACAACAATTGCTTTAGACAAAGAATTTATATTATTTCTTGTACATAGGCATGGTTAAAAAAGTAAAATTTGGTATAATATTGTTTGTTGATTTTGATAGACCTAAATAGGCAAAAATTGAAGATTATGTTAAGTAGGGGGTTTTTTGCAATTTGCTTATTTCATAAACTTTTTCATCCGAAAAATGAGTTATTTATTTTATTTGGCAGAGTTTTCCAGTGCAGTATACTGATATAAAAATTTATAATAAGATCATGATCTTTTTATTTTATAAGTAAAATTTTTGAAATAAAGTTTTATGGCTCCGGCGTGCGTTACGAAGAAAAAAAAATAAAAAAAAGAATAGAAAAACGAAGAAAATTACTTTCTTCAAGAAATCAATGAAACCTACTCAATATATTGGAAAAACCACAGAAACCAAGTCAGTACCTTTAAAAAACCATTGAAATTGAATCAGTATCTTCCAAACATCACTAAGACTAGAATAGAAAAGACAATATATTCGAAATCTATTGAAACCGACTAAGCACATTCGAAAAACCACTAAAACCGTCTCTGTATATTCGAATGCGGAGATAAAAGCAAATTCCTCTTCCTTTTTACGCTATAAAAGATGTTGACTGGGAATCCATATCTTTGATTTTATTAAATGGCTATAAAAAGCAACCGAGACATATCTACGTATATGATACAGATTTGTGTAAGAGGGTATTATTAGTTTATAATGTCATTTAATTATAATATAAAGTAAATGAAAAAAAAACGATTTGCAAAATAATTTTAGAAGGCTTCTTCTTTGTTTTATAAGCAATATTAATTGTAATTTTATATTTTTTAGTCACATATATCAATCTCCGATCATATCTTATCACCATATGTATGATTTTCAGTATCAGTCAAGCACAGGATTAAACATAAATCTGAAATATACTGATTTTATTTTTAAATTACCCTAGATATAATTATAGTGAATACGTGTAAATACTAGATTATTTTCTTTCTTTAGTCGGAAATTATTATATTTTCTGGACAGCTCTAGGTATGATTCCTTTGTTTTAAAAATGAAAATATGGCAATAAAAAAAATAAACACAAATAAAATACGTAATTGTGCTATTCTACGCTACTTAAAACAAAAATAAAAAAATGTATTTTGTGAAGTGCTCGCAGACTCTTTGACTATAGGCATTATGACACCATAAAACTACTTACTAATCGACTATCTCGATGGGAACAGCATCAAATGGTATAGCTTATAGACACTTCTTTAGCAAATTAAAAATTCTATGACATTTCTAAAACCTAAACTTGGTGTTTTACCCGCTTATGAATAGGTATTTCTAATTCATTAGTATTTATTATATTAGATTTTACAGCTGTGTTTAGAAAATACATGTATACAAATATTATACAAAGCAAGTTTGGTGTCGATAATATTTAAACTTGGCAAAAAAAAAAAGAATAACAATAGAGTGAAGAGGAATGATCTTATCCATGCATTTTGTTAAGGGCACTGCAGTTTTTATACAGATGCGGCGGTATTTGTGTCAGAATTAACGTGGTATGTACTGACTGGTTTAATATCCGTAGAGGTGTCAGACGTGTATAGCGCCATCGTAATTATTCAACCTATTCAGTCATTACACAAAACTTGTCTATACATTTAAAATGGCTCATAGACTCTCGTACAATTGAGCTCTTTACGGGCTGAGTTCGGAACGTTACCGGAAAGAGGAAGATGGGTGACGATGTGTATTATTCCGTTAAAAATGTCAAATGATTGATATTTTGTATAGCTGTAATGCAAAATATTTTAGTTATTGGGAGCGATTCTTTCTATCAATTGAAAACCATGGAAATATTTACAAAGTGGTTTTAAACGATTATGCACAAACTTATGCATTTTTAGTAATAAAATAAGAGTCAAAGATATTTCACTTTTCCTTTAACGCTTGATTTCTATCAGTTATACTCGTAACTGATAGAAATCAAACGTACGTATTTTATGGGCTTAGTTGCAAAATTTAATATAAATATTGGTACATCTACTAAATCTAATGTATTCATACTTGACTACAATCGAGTCAAAAACCAAAATCCGGCAAATTTGAAAATGGCATAGGTCTTTGAATTTGTCACGAGGTTTAACAAATTAAAGATTCCATGCTTCATTTTAACTATTTGTATTATGTTCATGTATTCGCATTTTTAAATCTTCATTAAGTCCATAGCTCTTTAAAATTAAAAATATAATCCAAAATGAGTGCCAATTTATAGACTCTGAAACCTCTTTCTGAATTTACATTGAAATATAAATGCAATATTTAATAAGTATTTATAACATTGAAATATAATGAAAATATTTCTTTCATACATCGCGTTCGCGTCCATATTTAAGCCATCTTCAGTACAGATGTATGATTTAATTATAAACCTGAGAGAATGTGAAAAAAAATACATAAGTTATCATTAAATCTCCGAAATAATAAAGTTTATAAACTTAGAAACTGTCACGACAATTTTATTCATAAAAATCATGCCTTAAGGACCTGAAAGGGAAGTTTACCGTTTGTATAGAAATCTTTTACACGGGATGAATATTAGGTAATATAAATCTAAATTACCATTTGGCCCTGTTTTCATCGAGTTATTCGATACGTCGCAGACGGTACCAGTAAGATCCACCGGTAATCCAACACCTACTGGGCCAGCGTCGTGGGCTTAAGTCAAAAATTCGTCATCTGACATAAAAATGCTGTTTAGAGGGTATGTCTCGGCAATGGGGTAAAGAAAACCTGACCCAACGACATCAATAACATCATGAAACAATACTGTGATGGTCTTGTAAGAACACATTTAAAGATTGTACCAAGAACTTCCGTCAAATTAAAACGTAGATTTACTTGTTTGTATTTTTATAATCAGTGGTTAACTGCTCCCACCATACATCGTTAAATACTGACTCAGGTTAGATACTATTCTAAATTTCGACTTAAAGATTATACCGGCTTCTCGACCCGACAGGACAATCTAAGGCACACCTGATGTTTTTCACGTAACTAAATGTCGATTGACTACTAACGATAAATGTAATGAAGTACCCGATAAAGTAGGTCTTTTAGCAGAGGTATATAATATTGTTACTGAGGGTTGAACCAAAAAAAAAAATACAAATGGTAAACATTAACTTTAGGATTTGACAGATTGTCCATACATTATCTGTCAAATCTTATGTACTTTCAAATTTGTAACTATTATTTGTATCTTTTGATGTAACGCGCGGTTAGTGACATTTCTTTAAAATTTTCAGACAGGGTCGCATCTCTTTCTACATGACCAATTATGGCGAAGAAGGCATCCATATCGGGAGTGCAGCAGCTCTCGATCCTAAAGACCTGGTGTACGCCCAGTACCGAGAAGTCGGAGTGCTTCTTTACCGTGGAATGACGGTTCAAGAATTGGTGGATCAGTGTTACGGAAACCATAGAGATCCCGGAAAAGGCCGGCAGATGCCCGTGCACTATGGTTGCAAACGTCGAAGTGTCGTCACTATATCGAGTCCTCTGGGTGAGCCAATATGCATTTTTATAGCGAAAGGTACACAAAAGAAACAATGTCACTGTATCTTTTGTGTACCCTGACTTTTTAATTTTTTTTTCGAGTTAGTTGGGTTTGAGTTTTGTAGGTACATATAAATTAATGTACATTTTATTGTGAATTTGATGTATTAGATATAGAAAAACTCTGAGAAACAATTTGATGCTCGACAAGCCTCATATACACGTACTATTAATTACGAATTGAACTTACCGTTATAAGTTTTAGTTATAGTGTTAGTCTATCCGTAGTTTTTCAAATTCAAAATCTTTATTTTTCATCATTAAATGACAGAAAATCATGTGAAATAATTTTTTTTTTGGATTGTTTTGACAACGACTTTATTAGATCGCATTAGCTGATTTTGAAGAATTTTGTGCACTAATCGACGCTATTTGTAAAAGTTAAAGTCGGGTTTTGGAGATACTGCAGTGTATTAAAATAAAACAACAATATGTCTGCTGAAATTTTTAAAACTGTAATTATTTTCAACGAGAATTTTGTATTTTCCTAGTATTCAAATTAAATTCTCTGAATGTCCTAAATTGATTAATGCCAAGTTTTTGGAGTTTACTGCTTAAAAATGGATTTCCATAATAGTGCAGGGCATGTGGCGCATTCATTTACAAAATTGTTTTAATTTGTAATTTTTTTTTTTTGCATATTATTATAACGTAAAAAAACATAAAAATAAACAAAAATTTTAAAATCTATTTAGGCTATTTTGTTTAATATGGTTGAAATTTTTGATAAAAAATTAAAAATAATAGCATTTCAATTTTTAAGATATATTAATTAATTCAAGAAAATTAGGATTTACGGCGATTTTTATTTTTTAAAAATTCATAACAATTAATGGGTTGGAGATATGATGATGGGTGGTGAGGACTTTTTTCATTCAAAATATTATGAAGAATATAAAAAAATGAATTGATTGCATTATATGCATTTTTTCTAGGCTAGATAGTTTTTTGCTGTTTAAACAATAACATCAAAAGATATCAACTATCATCTTATACTTTTAGAACCACAAAGACCTTCCGGACATTTAAAAAAAATTACGAATTAAAACAATTTTGCAATCGAATACACCACTATGCTCTGATCTATAAGTACGAGTATATAGTTCGCTGTACGCAAATTAAATTCACAGTGAAAACAAAATCTCATCAAAAACATAAATGTGAAATGACAACCAAGTTCAATATTATGATATATGCTTTGGTTGTTAACGTCAACGACAAAAGAAGTGAGATCTAAATGGGTGCCAAGTTCAATGGTCAGTCCCGAAATTTATTTATAACGACATAAAATATTTTATAATATAGCAATTTCAAATATAATTTCTTCTTATAACTTAGGATAATATATTGAAGCCTTGGATCTGACTTGGATAATTTTCATATACGAATTATTTTATAATCTTCGCAAGTTCTAAAGCTATAAGTACTTATTTTATTCTTCCGAAAATTTGGCTTACTAGTAGAAACTAGCCATGGAATATAGGGCTCTTTCATGTCTGTTTTTGTAGGTACTTAATAACAATTCGTATACGAAAACTAGCCAAATCGTTCATATAATATTACACACGGTGCTGCGCGCCAGTTCTGTTAGTTTGAACTTGGCTTACCATGCTACTGCGTGTCTAGAATGGAGTTGTTGTTACGTTGCCCCTCCACGCAATACTGATACTGAACACGTGTACCTATTTTTCTTTCATTGCCGACTTATAGATTTATTTATTTTTTACACAGATAAGTTAAGCTTTCAATGTATATGGAGTTAAACGTTATTTTCATAATTACCAATCGTTTAATATGGAGTACTGGAGTTTCATGTACGAAACATGAAACTTCAGCACGCCATATGAAATATGGATAAAATTACGTAGATGCTCAGTATTACAAAACATGTGTTTATTCCTTTGTCTTTTGTATATATTCTAAGATACTTCTTATATTCGCGTTTTATCATTAAGAATATAGGTATGAAATGTATGCAATATATTTTTAAGGAATAAATTGAAATTTATTCCTTAACAATAAAACACGTTATCTTGGACGTGCAACTCCAGCCGCACGCCGAAGCTGACACGCACCACATTTTTTTATGAACCGTACCAACAAACAAACCCCTTTGAGGAATATGAAAAGACTTCAATCGGTTTATCCTTTGGTAAGTCAAGAAAGCCTAAGCCGAGCGTACACTACACAACAAACGTCCGTGGAGGGCGAACAGTTGTGATGTTTTATTATATAAATCGGCATTTTACAGGAACCCAGATGCCACAAGCAGTGGGATCAGCGTACGCGTACAAGAGGCGCGCCGGCAACGAGAATTGCGTCATCTGTTACTTCGGCGAGGGCGCCGCGTCCGAGGGCGACGCGCACGCCGCTTTCAATTTCGCCGCCACGCTCAGCTGTCCAATTGTATTCTTATGGTATCTTTTATTTCTTATTATATTTCTTTTTTTGTCGTTTCTCTTTTCAGCAGATAGTTTTTTTTTGCGCACTTCCCTTTTGAATTGTATTTGATTGCTATTATTTCCACGAACCGCATCGCACAGAAGAAAATTCGAAACTTTGAAATGATTACTAGAAACATTAGAAACGTAAAGGAAAATTTTGGCATGTTCTATTTATGAGGAGTGATTGAATTAGCTGTTTGTAGTGAACCACTTTTCTATTCTATGATACCTATAATTGACTTAGTATTCGTAATAGAAATTATTTATACGTAATTGATTAATTACAGTAGAAACAACGGATACGCGATATCGACACCAAGCAACGAGCAGTACCGTGGAGACGGCATCGCGGCCCGTGGCCCCGCCATGGGGCTGCGCACGCTGAGGGTGGACGGCACTGACACTCTAGCCGTGTACAACGCCGTCAAGCAAGCCAGGCATATCGCTGTATCTGAAAATAAACCGATACTCGTCGAGGCCATGTGCTACAGGTAATGAAAATATCGTTGTAAATGGCACATATCGACTACGCGAGTATTCAAATATATTTCGGAAAGCGAAACCTTAATCACCAACCTTAACAATACACCAAAGTAATCACTTTAACTCCCCATGTCTAAGACTAAATTTATGGTCACACAACAGCCATCGAATTCGTATTGATATAATGCGAATTACGAAATATATGTGATGGAGTTGATCATGCATGTTTTTGCAAATATTCATAATCTCCTCCCCTTGTAAAACAATTTTGCCAAAGAAACCATAGTCATTGAAATAGTCATTTCTGAGAAAAACAGCCCAGAACATGCAACTAAAAATGAAATACCGACACCCTCAGCAACAGCTGACACGTAGGTACAAGTCATTGTTCGCGGTACTGCGCCGTAGCGGGTAATCAACCGCGTACGCGGGGCGGCCAGTGATCCAATTCGCACAGCCACACAGTCGCAAACTTACACACATAACTTATAGGTATTTGTTTATTCGTTGTTTTTAATTTTTTACGATAGAAATATTTTTTGTAATGATAGTGCAGAATTAGTGTTAGGTTATAGTAAAAGAGTTACTTTTACGATATTGACGTTTTTGAAACTAAAATTGAGTGTGATTGATATTTAAGTGTTTAATAACGATGCCCTTCACTGCTATCGAATATGCAAACACGATGTATTATTGGGGAGTTTACATGGGTGACATAATATTGCTGCTGCTCTAAGACTTACAATGAAACTTACTCTTATAGTTCTACAACCTGCGAGTCTGCAAGTAATATTGCGTGCTGTGTATCGTTTACGCGATAATTTGCTTTAGTTTGTCTTGTTTGTTTAGAGATGAATGGAAGACATGTAAAAAATCAGAGACTAATTTAATAATACCATCGGCGACTTTTACATCGCTGACAACATTAAATGTCATTTGTAGGTAAGTGACTAAGTAAATTCTTTAAAAATAATACGTTGCGGAGCCTGAACGCGGGACAGCATTTGTTCGTTACATCACGCTGCAATCCGACCGCGCCGGCGCTCGCAGTCTTTAATGAAATATTTTTGTTATAATTAGTTTGGCAAAATTGTTCTAAAAAAAAAGATTATGAATATTTACGGAAACATGTATGATCGAATTCATCCTTAATAGTAATATGGGCAGTTAACAATCTATTATATCTTTTCATTTATAATATAATTAAAATGTATCGAATGCTTTTTTGCGATTTCATAGCCGTAAGCTAAAAGTTCATTGAAATTGTTTGAATCTCAACGGTTTAAGTTTAATATTACGGTAATTTAAGTAAGTTAATCATTTACAGAGTAGGCCACCACTCGACGTCGGACGACAGCAGTGCATACAGGTCCCTCGACGAAATCGCCAAATGGACCAAAGATGAGAGTCCTATTCAAAAGATGAAGCTATACCTCGAACAAAAAGGTTTCATTTTATAAATGTTTAAGCAATTCGAGTAATGCGAATAAATTAGAAAACGCTACACTCACGGGGTCGCTTCTACATCCTGTGACATTTATTTTTCAGGGACCACTGAGGTAAAAAAACTCTCATGTGTCAACTCCGCCGCACGACTACAGTTTATTTCATAAGAATATTCATATCCCTGATCACTTCACTTTATGTTAGCATTCCGTTTTGCATTCTATGTAATTTACGTAACGCAGGCTATGAATGAAAATCGATTCTTAAGGAATAAACTTCAAAAAGTTCATTATAAATAAATAATAAAATAAAAATCACAAAGTTTTACAATATATAAGTTGGAGAAGGGCTTCGTCTTTTAACCTCTGCCGGAGTTTTGTACCCGAAACCCAGTCGAAGCTCTGGCTCTAAAGTCTGTATGTACAACCATTTAAGAGTCTTTACTTATGTTGCAAGAATAAACTTATGTATTGGACTATTTATAACCTAATAAGTGTTGTTTTAAGTATTTTTATGCTAATTGAATGTGCCATCTTAATGTGATAAAAATGGCAGACGTTACACGGGAAAGTAGTATTTCTCAAAATCTGAAGGAATCCGCCACATACGCAATAAATATAATGCTCAAAAATCTCAGAATGCAATACAAACCAAAAGCGCGTTTAAACATATAAAATGACTCCATGTCGTGCAAAACTCATAGCACCCAAATATCTCATTTTCTGAACGTACATCGTAGCCAACTTAAGAGCGGTTCAATACTTTTATGAGTACCTTTACAATAACAATCTAAGAGATTTAAATAAAAAAAATATTAAAAATATTGTCAAATCACTTTATCGATAGTAGTATCTATCGATTAGGATACTTCATGGGTATAGATTCAAATGTGCGTGTATCATTTTTTTTAATTTAAAGTTATAAGCGAAAAAGTAGATATAATTTAAAATTTAATTCTACAAAATTGAACAATGTTCATAACTATTTTTGGTTTTTATTTACGTGACAATGACGTTCATTAAGAAATATATATAACAATGAATAAACAGAATGCGAGATCAATTATTGTTGAAATTTAAATAGAGGCGGTTTTGAACCTAAGTGACGACTAGAAATGCTTTTGATCTCCAACTTATTAATAGAGTAGTTTTTGCTATTAATCTTGAGCCATAGCAAGCTTTTGCAATAAGACACAGGAAGTTCTATAAAAGTACTTTAATCTTTAACCCAATCTCTATCTTTTAAATAGTTAACTACTAACTAGTTCAAATAGATACTTCCTGTTAAGGTAAGTATTCGCAAGTTTCTTCTTTGATTAATTCTTCATCAATGGTGGGAAAATTTTCATTGATTTTTCATATTATACTACGCACCGTTTTCCTAGCACTATTCTCTTGAACGGAAATAATATTACCATCTATTTTTAATCAAAACTAGTAGAATCGAAAGCTGACTGTGGGCAAAACACTCATAACTATACTAACTTTCCACAACAATTTACGCTGCGATTGATTGACATAAAATAATGACGACTTTGAACATACGAATACAGCACACTTTGTATTTGAAGTAATATTTCGGAATGTGTTTTGTATGGGATAGAGAGCATTTTATTAGGATTCTATTTAATGTAACGGTAGTAAAAAGGAAAAAGTGTTGTATTTTATCAAATAATAATACTCAATCAAATTCGGATAGAGACTAGAATTTCTGTTCTTCATTTACCTAATTTGAATATGTCAATTAGATGCGTCTTTCAGGAAAATAATTAAAATGCTACCCCTTCTTTGAAAGTCTGACCACATCTTTAGAAGTACAAACAAGACATCACGGCTTAATTTAATTAAAATGGACGGTTATATAACACATTTTCACGATGTAGGGGGTCGTGTCGACTAATTACCGAAGCACACAACTACACCATTTGGATATACTTTACATTTTTTTCCCGTTTTATTCGTATTGTTGGGTTGTAATCTATTCTGTGTTTAAGATAAAGAATTTAAAAGGGCAAAACAATACAAAAGGACAATCAGCGCAGCCGTTCTCTAGTGACGCGTTTACCAACGAACAGCATTACCTTTTTTATTTATATACATTTGCTAAATACGTATTAAGTGCCTATAGCACTCAAAAACTTTACTTAGAATAGTAATAAACTAAGGAACATCGTAAAAAATGTACGCCTAATGATATCTTTTAAGCTAGTTAATACAAACCAGTCCGCAAGCCTACTTTATTATCGAGTTTGTGCAGTTGTAAGAACATTAAATAAATTATAGATGTAAATCAGTAGACCCAACTAAAATCAAAAATTACAATACTAACGAATTTGACAATAAGTAGCAAAATTTAAGAAGACTTAAAGACTCTTTATATCATAGCACTGTCGTACAAATTCTACAGTTAAATCTCAGTAAGTATGTATTTGTGATTTGTATGACACCTATGGGGTAGTATTCTTGCATAAGACGATGGATTACACTTCGAAAAACAATTATAACTTTCATGCTTTTTTTTCCATTTCTGGTGCAATCAAACACTTATCGTTTATCCTTTTAAAAACATGTTCTTCCACATAACTATTATCTTAATTTCGCCGTATCATAGTTATCTGACATTATAGTTTTTGAACTAGACGTAAAATTAGTTTCGTATTGTATCAATACAAAGCCTCATTATTTCTGATTCTATGAAATTGATTGTCAAAAATAGAATTGAATAACGTAGGTGTGTAATAATTTGAAATATTTTATGTAGTACAAATAAACATGTAAGGATTGATAAACATAATACCATATGCAAACAAATCAAAACTCGTCATTTCTTTAATAACATGTACATTTATTGATATTAGGACACTGGGACGACAAGGCGGACAATGAATGGCTGAAAGAGGCTCGTAATAACGTGCTTTTGAGCATTCAAGAAGCTGAAAAACAAAAGAAGCCGAATTGGCGAGAAATGTTGGAAGACGTCTACTACGACATGCCGCCTAGGATACAGTTAGTTTTATTTTATAATTTACTGCCAATCGCCAATATCGGCCGGATACATCGGTTTGAGTTATTCGAAACTCTTTCTGCTTCTCGATATGCCGTGGCTGATTTTCGAATCTTTTATAAAACACAACAAATTCATTACGTAAAAACATAATCATTTATTTTAAATAATTAACTGGAAATAATATAATAGACAATAATGACGTTATATTTCGGATTTTAGAATAATTGATTTTAGTAGGCATTTCAAGCAATAACAAGTCAAAGGGAATCTTAATCCGTCAACAACTAATTTTCAGTTTAATAACATAATTACCATTTATTCTATGTAATACAATATTTAATTCATGTTGTTTTTTTTTCAGAAATCAGATGCATTCAATGGAAAAACATTTGAAAAAGTACCAAGAACATTATCCTTTAGATCAATATGAAAATGGCACAAAGTGAAATAAATTATGCAATAATATATTACTTTCAATTATGGTTTGATAAAATGAATTACAAATGAAACAAAAAATGTACCGTCAGCTTCTAATTTTGATTTTTTTTAAGGAAAGTGGTTTGAAGTATCTTTGAAATAATTTCATATTATGGTAAAATACATATCCATCTAGGATGAATATTATTAAAATATAAAAACATATTTTAATTAATAAACTGAATTATTTTTGAGTATACTTTTTTTATTTTTGTATGTTCATACGAACTCGACTCGACTTTCATAATTGTTTTAAGAATGCAGTATGTCATATTAGCCAATTCACTTTCATAATATGAAAACCGATTCAACAATAAATAACAAATAATCAGGTTAATTACTAAAATATATATCATGATTATTTAATGATGTGATTTGTTCTTCTACATCGAAACATAGTTTCTACCATTTTTTTTGTATAATCACTTTCAATCTTAGTTTTTGGCAATAATATGTATTATATGCATATCATAATTTGGTTAAAAAAAGTTTGAATGTGTGCAATGAAAAGAATAACCATATGAATTTATTACACATGTTAATTTATTAATAATAAGTAGTACATTCAGTATATCTCGGAGAAAATGTTTAGCTCTATTGTATCTTTGTTTATAAAATTTACTACTTCTTATAGAATAGTCTGTAGTTGATAATTACTTCAAAATACGTTTATTAAGAAATTAATAATACATTTATTAAAATTACATCTATTAATGGATTAAAAAATTCTTTTTTTATTAGAGTCCATCAAAAAATTCTTAGTAAACCCAATACTGGCATTGCGTCTAAGTAAGTGTAAATCGATAATAATTTTTGTATTTTCGTTGGCTGTATTATAAATCTTATGTTACAAAATACTGAAAAATCAGATATCGTGTTTTTAAAACCAACATTAAAACAGAAACGCTCTAATTTCTGGATTAAGAAACGCTTTCAATACAACTACGACTTTATTAAAACCGTATGTGATTTATCATTAACGCGTCTTTGTTCTTTGACTCCTTTTCTAATGATTAAGATCAAGCTGGTAGAAAAAAGATGCTAGATCCTTTAGAAATATCGAGTAAAAAGAGCAACATTCAAATGTTCCATGCACTGTAATAGTTTAGCGCCTTGTTTCAAAAACACACTTTTTAATACAATTAGTAATTTTATACGACCACAGAAAAGATAAATCGATTATCACGTCAATGATTGATATTTAACGGATATTTATTGTAATTGATACTGAAGTTTATTCAGTCTTGGATGGAACGTCAATTTGACAGTCCATCAATGTGAACCGTCAAATTAGACGTGTTTGTCAGTTGAGCTAATGTAGATAGAAGTGTGAGTATTGTTAGTATATTATTGTGTGTGAATCATTGATGTTCAAAAGACTGTATTAGTGAATTAGAAAAAATGCCGTATTGGTATTACGATAAAAAAGACTTACTAAATACTCCTTCGTTTCAAGATGGAATTAGCAACGAGACAGAAAACCGATACCGAAAGGAAGGTGCAAGATTCATAATCGACACAGGTTCCAAAATGGATTTAGGTTATAACACAGTTGCAACTGGTGTTGTTTATTTTCATCGATTTTACATGTTTCATTCATTTAGAACTTTTCCTCGGTATATCACAGCATGCTGTTGTTTATTTCTTGCTGGCAAAGTTGAGGAAACTCCTAAAAAATGTAAGGATATTATAAAAGTTGCTAAATCACTATTAACAGATCAAAAATTTGCAACTTTTGGTGATGATCCTAAAGAAGAGGTAATGACACTAGAACGAATCTTACTACAAACAATTAAATTTGATTTACAAGTGGAGCATCCATATGGTTATTTACTTAAATATGCCAAATGCCTTAAAGGTGACAAAAACAAATTACAAAAAATGGTACAGATGGCATGGACATTTGTCAATGACAGGTTAGTTTTATTAATTTTATTTTAATAATGTTAGTGTATTTTTTTTTGTTTTATTACATATTAAAGGATATTCTTAGACCAAATTGAATAAATATGAGCTATAAAAGCTTCATTAAAGTCAGTCAGCTCTCGTGGTAGATGCTTGGGTCAGAAGGGGTAGTAAGACTGATCCGTGATAGCTACAGGAATCAAGAGGGGTGTACAAAGCACACATGTATGAGATGCCTGTTTGGGTAGTTAGTTTTCA
Organism: Eumeta japonica; assembly: GCA_005406025.1. Lineage (NCBI taxonomy): Eukaryota > Metazoa > Arthropoda > Insecta > Lepidoptera > Psychidae > Eumeta > Eumeta japonica. Next base: position 59,089 of record BGZK01001604.1, read on the forward strand.
TGTCTGACTTGCCTCGATGGACATAGTTAGAAAAAAAGAATTGACTGAGTTATGTGGCACTTTGACAAATATTGTCTTGCATACTTAACTCTAAATGTATGGGTTCTAAGGTTCATTGTACTAGGTGAAAGAATAGTTCTAAATCCGTCATGTTGTACCAAAATACTTTAAACTACACTCATGATTCATACTTACAGTCAGAAGGTGGAAAAACAATAAAAGTTACAAGAATTGTGACAAAACATCAAATTTCATGGCATAAGAAAACTATTTCCTTGTAGTAAAAAAATAGAGTAACCTCATTTAAATGTAATTTGTTTCTTATAAATCTATTAGTTAATGGTTAAAATTTCTTATACTTTTATAAAAAATCTAATGTCATTATCGTGTAATTTTCATGTTTCCAAAGTGTCTAAACAATGCCCAGTGTATATATTTTTTAAAACAAGTTGTATTGCAATGTTATATCATCATTAATCTAACCTTACTTCTCAGGTTAGATTAATGATGATGATATAACATTGTGCAATTCTGAGACAAATACAATTGTGTGACAATTGCAATGTTATCATTGTTATTTCACATGACACTGCTAGAGATATTTTGCCTCTAGAATTAGTAGTATGTGCTCTTATTTGAAATGTATGTAACAATTGCATTTGATCAATTGTATTTATGTCAGAATTGCACAATGTCGTCATAATCAGTATATAAAATATGTAATAAAAATATATGCTAATTCAAAAAGGAATGGTAACCGTAACAATGCCCAAATTTATTTGGTTAGTAACAGAAATTATTTCATATTACAGTTTATGTACTACTTTATGTCTACAATGGGAGCCTGAAGTGATTGCTGTAGCTCTCATGTTTTTAGCTGGAAAATTGAGCAAATTTGAAGTAGTGGATTGGAATGGTCGAATGCCAGCTCACAATGCTTGGTGGGATATGTTTGTAGAGGATATTACAATGGAATTGCTGGAAGATATATGCCATCAGGTTTGTTTGATATTTTTCAACAATGACAAAAATGCCTAGATAAAGATATTAGCAACATGTGTCCATAACAATATTAATTATTCTAGGTATTAGACCTGTATTCACCGCAAACGCAATCGTCAGGTGGAGAATCGCCTCCACTGCCGCCGCCATCACAGAATAACCGTCCTGAGAAGATCACTGGTGGCACACCACCCAAAAACAGTTCACCACCTGCGCCTAGATCTACTACCACACCTCTAAAAAATGGCACTGACCACCCATCTGTGACTGAACCCCCCAAAAGCACAACACTGACACAGACATATTCCACATCATATGCTGGAATGCCATCCTATTCTCATACCCAACAGTATTCTGGTCCACCAGTTGCGCCATTGCCACCACCGCCCATGCCGCCTACACTACCACCCATGGTGTTTTCAGAACCACCACCTGCCCGCTTTCCACCAGTCAATGTGCCGCCACCCAATTATTTCCCACCGCCGCCAAGCCTACATCCACCGCGACCAGCACCTTCAAATGCAGCGCATCCCCATACCCATCCCCTTCCACCTAGACCTTATTATCCACCTTAGCAAATGTTAATTATAGACTGTTCACGACACAAAGGCGCATTGATGTTTGTTTTGTATGAAGTCATACAATCATTATTATTTTACTAAGCTCCTAGTAAAATTAGTATATAATACATATACATCCTGACCATTATTAAGAAACTAACATGTATTATTTATTTAATCCTTATATAATCAGCTTCTCCAAAAAGATTGTATTTATCATACAACTAATATTATATATTAGAGAAAATGACCAAATTATTTTATAATTGAACATAAAAATGTTGTATTTTTAAAAATTGAATTTTAAACTTTTTAAGAAATTTAAAATTGTAAATTCAGTATTTCGATCATTTTAAAATATTAAAAGTCATATATACAATCTGCCCCACCTGCTCATGTACTGGAATCTTGTCTTAAATTGCAATTTTTAGTTTTGCCATAGTTGTCCTTAATTATAAAAAATTAACATATTTGTTTAATTAATTATTTCGCAAAATTGATAAGCCTTAACTTTGTTTTTCAAGCACATTATTCAAGATTTTATGTAATATTGTATAGTTGTAGGTCCTTTTTACAAACGTTTTTATTACAAATACTTATCTGAAAAAAGTATGGGTATCAAATTATTTTAGTGTTATTTCATAAAATAATAAATAATACCTGGACAACCAAATTTTGCTAGCTTTGTTCATTTTTTGTTGTAAATATTTATATAAACAATAACATATAATGCCATCTGTATTCCATGTCATGTAATGCCATTGGTTTTTGAAAAAAAAATAACATAGCAACAATGTAATTACTCAAAATTATAGGAACTGGCACTAAATAAAGTGTATAAAATGTATTTATCTTGTTTTTCAGGGAAGGAACTCATCAAAATTGTTGGGGTAGTTTCAAAAATAGCCATGTTTAAATTTATATATATATGAATTGCTCACTTAAAGTAATAAGTTCACTATCAGTACTGGTATTTATTGAAAATTGGTTTTTAATAAATATTTTATCCTTAAAAATTGCTCATAATATAGACAAATTGCTTTGACTTGGAAAATTCAGATTTAGATGACTCAAAATATGAGTGTTTTGGAAAATGATATTAATATGAATGAACAAAAGCTATAACTTCATATTTTTTGTTTGATTTGGTAACATTAACAACTCACTTAGACAAAGTTCCAATGCATTAATAATCGAGTGATCTAATTCTAGGAACAATGAATTTGTGCATGACAACATCATTTTGGAAATGAATCTATGTGGTTAAACATTTCAATAGTTACATATATTCCAAAATGTTGTCAGTCATTCATTTCTGTAGATAATGATTTAATTGTGGTAACATCTGATCTTTTAGTACAAATCCTGAATGTGTTGATGTGCAATTGTTAAATTTTTTCATACTGAGACTACTGTAAACCAAACAACATTGGTGTGTCTATTAGTAATAAAATTATGGAAATGTATGGTATATTGTTGAATAAACAAATTTTTGTATAAACCATGTTTTTCTACATAATATAAGCATATTTTTTGACTAGTGGACTTACTTATTTGAACCTGTTGAACAAGATTTGTTTCATTTACAAATAAGGGAGAATGGCTAACTTGGCCTATCAGGGACCACTAATATTGTTAATGTCAAATGAAAGTATTTAAAATAAACACTATAACTTTTATTAAGGATGTGACATTGAATTCAAATAAAAAAAAATGGTAAATGTAATGAAAATATGATACTTCAAAATAGATATGGTTATATTACAGCAACATATGCAATACATTATTGTAGATTTTCAAAAGGTTATAACAAGAATTAGCATGCCTGCTACCTAGCAAAAGTATCAAAAGACATCACTTGCGACTCCCCATGCACTGCACTCTCATTAAGATGCATGCATGCCTGGTTCAACTAAGTACTTATTGTTACATTGACTAGTAAGATGTTTGGTTGCTGCATATGAGGATACAGTCAAAACATGTTGCATCCAGAATTTACTATTCACACATACGAATAGATCACCAAAGGAATTGGCAAGAAGCAATCGGTCACATTATTGCAGTTATTTAAATGGCAAACACAGTAGCATGCTGTGTGCACATAATCTGCCTTATGTGGATTTAGGATAGGTAGAAATCAAGATATTTTGTCGCTATCAGCAAAATTAAATATGACAAAGTACAAATAATAAAAACTCACAATACACAAATTCTTATAAACAAATCCAACCTTTTTCACTTTACTTGTTAAATTGAAATCTCATTAACTCAAATTTTTTTGTTATTTAGAAATCCCTTGAAATTTGAGTTATCTAGATTCCACTATATTTAGCGTTTCCTTTTTATGAAGCATGTTTCATCAATTTTATCTATATGAAAAAGTTATATATTCCTCTTTGAAAATAATGAATCAAACTTGAAACTATTTTTCATTGTCAACCTTGTAGTTGTTGTATTTACTGACAAATATTTTGATAACTATATATTTGTTATAAAAATTAAAACATAGGGCGCATGTAACTGATAATTAATTGATGCATTAATAGTTCAACTAACAATTTTATTGCACTGCAAACAATATGAACTGACAAACAATTTCTCTCGTTAATAGCTATTATCTATGCTTCTAATAATTGTTACATATGGCCCATGTACAAGAATTAAAATTTTACAATGACAAATTTTCAAGACAATTTATAGAAGGTTAGAAATATATATGATGTGGTTGTATTCTTCATGAGATTTAGAGAAATTATTTTTTGCTTTCTAATAAGTTTTGCTATTTCTTGATAGGTGTACAAAGAGCTGGTCTATAATAAAACGTCTCCATTGACAGGGATTTGTAGTGCCCCTAAAAATATTTTCATTGTGGAAAAATTTACAATAACAAATAGAATACTCACAGGTAACTGAATTCTTTATTATTTCATTGAAAAATAAAAACTATTTCAAGAACCAGTATAATTTAAATAAGTAAATCCATTAATGGTATTCAAATATTCAAAAAACATTAGGACTTTCAATGTTATAAAAAAAATACTAATTTGTATTTGACTCCTTTGAAAAGTATTTTACATTACTCATCAATTGGAGAATTTATAATATTTTTGTGTTCATACTAAGGACAGTAATATTAGTGTTCATTGCATTACTACTACATTCATTTTCTAAATGTAAGGAACCAATACTTAAAAATATGTTGAAAAATGATATCATTGGATGAAAAAAAAGTACTTATTTGTAATATTTTTATTGTCAGTAAGTCACAATTTAATAAGATTAACAATTTTATTTCATAGCAAAATACTGATATAAATGTTATTTTATAATAAAAAATAGATGCCACAATCAAAATCGATACTCATAACAATTTTATAATTATATTAATATTTAATATTGACAGTTACATGTTATGAGGTTCATTAAAACCACAATATTGAAAATATTAAGTAAAGTAACAGCACTGTAATTCTATTAAATTAAACATTCGTTTTTTCCAGTGATGTGTTATTAAATGTTTTACAAAAAAAAAGAAAATAATAAAATAACTAACCTAATATGCAAAGACTGCCACTCGACTAGATGAAGACAGTACTATGAAGATTCAAATAAACCAAATTCATCTTTACACTATTTACGAGATGTTGACTTTATTTCCATTAATCTCAGAAGTCTATAGTGATAAAAATAAACTTATTGATATGCAAAGTCTAAATTACGAAATCCCGTTTGACAGGGCTATCGAAAATGTTTGACTAGAATGAAAAAATGTGCTACATATATAAATGAAACTGAATTCTTATTACCTATAGTTGAGCATAACATAAAAATATAGCACGGTTTGCTTGGTCTTCATCAGACTTAGAACACATATAAAAATTACAAATAACAAAGTAGATATTTCCTTATCATTAAATACAAAGGCACTTGATTAGGTTACTATCAGATCGAATAAGTTAATCTCAATTAAGGCACATAATTTTTCTAATACTTCATACACTTAATAAAAAACATAATCATAAAGGTACATTGAGTAAGTAGGTCTTGCAATAGTAATAATAATACCAATGTATCTGCACAAATTGTCAATTCATACCTCATCCTGAAATAGCAATTAAAATTATGTATTGAGCCCCCTCACAATATTCAAATGTGTAATTGTGGATTAAATAACAAATAGAATGCCATGATATACTCCATAATGTATAGAAACAATTTTACATAGTCAGGAGTAGATTTTGTATAGTATGTACAATATAAAAATATGTCTAATTTATTGTACCTGTCGGTATTTACTAAGTGCCAAATGCATTTTATAAACAAAGTTTTAATTTTTTTTATAAAAAATTCAATACGATTACCATGTTTTCAATTGGTGGTAAATCAGTAATTAAAAGCGTCAGTTTTGAATTTGAAATTAGGTTAAACGCACTTATAGATTAACTGATAATCAGACTCTCATACTTTTTAATCAATATAATGCAATAAAATATAAATAACATACAATAAAACAAATTATACTTATGTATAAATGTTTAATTAACAAAAACAAATCAAACTGTATAAGTAGTTTAAATTCAGAAAACGAAAAATTAAGAAAAGGCCCATATTCCCGGTAAATAGACAAAATCTCCAATAGATGGATTTTTTTATTATATTACTTATTATATTTGTAAATTGATAATAAAATATGAACATAATCATATGATAGAAATACCTTATTTTTTATTTATTTATATTAGTAATGACAAATACAGTTAACCGATTATCAAACATATGCTTACTAGTGGTGTGCTTGCAGCAAAACGTATGTGAAATGAAAGTAATTTTTTTTTTTATTATAACAGATATAAGGATAAAATACAATTTATTTATATAATCAGAAACATATATAGTTATAAAATAAATTTATTACAATATACAAATAAAATTTATATAATTATTATTGAAATAATATTTGTCCATCTATTGGAAAGTGTCTATCTATTGATGTATTTACCCTATGTATTTGGTTCAAACCTGATCATGGGCGAATTAAACAATGAGTTTTTACCTCAACTACTCACTCTGCTACAGAGAAAACGCTAAGCTATCGGTTTCAGATGTCCTCATCACATTGGTGATGTTCATTTGTTAGTAGTTCATTAGTAGTCCTTAACCAGCACTGACCTATGACGAAGGACTTAAAGCTTTCAACCTGAAATAAGCTTTGAGGGAGAGTATCTCTCAACAGTGGTATAATTAAAACCTGATACAATATTACAATTATTGTTATTATTGTAGATAAAGCATTTTAAAAAATGATGTGGGATACAAACAATTGTAAAATTAAGTCATAGATAAAAGCAAATAAACATTACTATCAGAAATCATGTCGATGATAAGACTTTTTTAATTTTTTAATGTATTGTTTGCTAATTATGTAGTTGCCATTGTAGATGTCTCTAATACATCTATAGATATAATAAAATAGTAGAACCCAGTGTGTTTATACATTGAAGGTATGTATGAAAAATGGAGAAAAGGACGATAAGAAAAAGGTAAATATAAGAGAAAACATTTTTTAAATGTTTTGTGTCTATTCACACAAATCTCTGAAATTACTGAAAGAATTTTAATGCGATTTTCACAGGTAGGTATAGCTTCAATAGGAGCAGAATATAGGCTTTCATTAATTAAAATTAAATATCAGAAGAAACTATATCCTTGGTAGGAGGTAGTGCATTTACAGGATGTACAAACATTCTTTCACGGATAAGCTACATTATCCCAGAGTAATATAGTCTATATTTTATTTTGATATTATCATTTGTCCTGACTTTACAAACTGGAACTATGAGCAATATCGCAATTGAAAGTGGGATGGGGAGTGGAGTTAAGAGTCAAGACAGAACGAAATTGACAACGGGATCGGGATTAAAACCAAATGTTGGATCAGAATTAAAATTAAGAGCGTGGCCGAGATAAAAATAAAAAACTACTACAACCAAAATGGAAAGCGAGAATGGAATTGAAATTGACAGCAAGGTCTATATAAAAAATAAAGAAATACATTCTGTCCACGCGGGCGTAAAGCTAGTAATACAATAAACTGCAAATTCAATTCAATACATTCAAGCTTGTGCACGAAAAATATTGTGGTTATCAAGGACTTCATGAGCTAGATATGAAGATGACATCAAACTCATGCTAAGTTACTAGAGAAGACAATCCATTTTATTAATTGACAATATTTTATTAGATGTAATCAGTCAATGCTACACATTCTGCTTAGCACTAGTGAACTGGAGTGCATGTAATATATATGTATATGGATGTATAATTATCATCTTTTTCGCAAAATTTAAAGAGTTCTAGCAAATACTGGGCCATAAAATTTTTAAATAACTTGTAGAGTTCAATTCTAATAGATACATAAATTATTTCTATACATTTTGAAACACATTTTCATATAATTCTTGGCATTGTTTAGAACAAATTTACAAAAGTATTAAGTTGGCACATACATTTTTTTATATTAGAAAATGTTTCATATGTACAATCTAATACTGATACTAAATAATACAAAAATACTCAGAATATTGCAGTTTGTTAACACTGCCTTATAATGAGGACGAAAATTAAGGACGGCACTACCAGATAAAAGTAAAGCACAATCACAAATTAGTTTTATACAATATTTAAAAAATGAAAGCTTTAGAAAATTTATAAACACTACTTTATAATCGTCACAAATATATTTGATCAAACGGATCGTGAAGAATATTTTGTTGTTAATTATAAAACATAAAATCACTATTGAAGGTTAAATAAGCCTGGACTGTTTTAAATACTGTAACACGATTTGGTGTAAAAATTTATACTGTTGAACATTCTGAATTAGATTTGCACGTTGCTGATGTAACAAACTTACAGTTCGTGGGATGTCCAACTCCTGAAACAAAAATAACAAAAATATTTATATTGTAAAATCAATGTGATCCTAGCACTAAACTGAAAATATTTAGTTAATTTGTATTAAAAACATAACTCACAATAACCTCATAAATTTAAAATCAGTCATAACATTTGACTACTCACTGGATATAAATATGTTGAATTGGGCCCATAAGCTGAATATGTAGAATGGTATTTATTTCATAGAATACTGTTAAAGGATATTGTCAAGTTTTGCTTAGAAAATATCCATTAATTACGTGAACTCATAATGGGAGGGTAGGTCCATAAAATCTCAACAAAGTTCATTTAGGGAAATAGGTCAATAGAAAATTCCTTGTAAAGCTTCAAATATATAAAAAAAAATTACAACATTTTGTAGTATTGTCTATATCAAATTCCGACCTCCGATAAACTAAAATGTGGCGAAATTGAAGAAATCAATTTTAGGAAACTGCCGCATTAAACAGTGATCTTCCACTGTGTATATAAAATAATTTTCGTTGAAAGTATTTATTACGCGTTATTCCTTTTTTCGTATTTTTGGACACACAGAATAAAAAATAAAGGGGGAGAGGGCACAATTACTGCTACTTTCGAGCGATTATTTCCGAAAATATTGATTTAATCAGCAAAATTTCTTAGAAATCTTAAAGTGCTTTTAAAAGAAATGTCGATATATGTACCAAATGTAGATGTTATCTGAAAAAACCTTTTCAGCTTCTGTTAAATGTATGGAGTGCCCCCCTAGAAATATTTATTTTTGGTTAATAAATATTTATAACTACTAGACTAAGTAGTGGCTTATACAAGACACATACATTATAAATTTCATCTATACACGTCTTGCAATTTATGAATAAAATACCTGTGACATGCATAGATGGATGGATATGACGAAACTATAAGTGTTCCATTTTTTCATTTTGGCCTGGAACTCTAAAAGTGAACCATCTGCCCCAAAAAACCGACTTGAGAATATTTTCTGTTTAGATTGTTGAAAGAAAATTTAAAAAAATGACGATTTTCAACAGATTAGATGATGGAAACAGTCAACGAGAATCTTAATAATAAACCAATAGAATATTTTTTAATGGCTTAATATCTCCTTATGGGTAATCTAAATATAGAATGCTCAATTTTTATTTCACCATTACATAGATTACTTATCAGCTTCTTCTTGTATAATCTCAAAATGTTAAAAATGTTTGATAACAAATAAATTCTTACTTTAACTGAATTTTAGGAATACAATTATCGTTTGAAATAAAAGAAGCAAGATCGATTAACTCTTATTTGACAGTCTTACCTTAGTCGCGGCGATTCATGGACTAAGTAATTTTGTAGAGGATGTGAATATAAATAATGATCCCGATTCTCAACCTCCTTCCTTCTTGTCCTTTTTTCAATTTGGATTCCCTACCGGTCACGGTTCCAATTTAGATGAAACCAGGACAAATTATAGTAATAAAATAAAACATAAACTTTTATTTCAGAATAATATAGCTTTTTATAAGTTTGAATGTTTAAAATCGATATAGTAATTCGGTTCAATTGTAAAAATATGTAGACTGAGTTGGAGATAAATGTTAATTAAAATGCAATACACATCAAATTATTTGTTTTTGTAAATGTTCATAGAGTATGTATAAAAGGAACAATCAAAGTTCATCTTATAAAATTTCTTCCACTTTTAACATAAAAACCGTTTTTGTGACTAAAATATTAAACTTAATATATGGTATGGTGGACGATTTCTGTAAAGTTAATAAAAGTCAATGCTTTTGCTATACATTTTATTTTAAACTGTTAAGTAGTGCACACCTTAGAATAGGGAAATACTATTAAGTTCTTTCTAGTTTCATTACATTCATTAATATCACACACACACATATATAATAGAAGCATTATATTGTATAAAAGATTCTTAACATTTCAAAATACCATATATGTATATGGGATTTTGAAATGTTAAGAATCTTATACACAATATAGTGCTTCTATACAATCTAAAGGATTCAGTGAATGGTTACCTGATTGTGGTCGAGCGTGTGTAGCAATAAGTCAGCGGCAAGTGCAAGGCCGGCGCGCGAAGAACACGCCGCTGCGACCGCCAACGGCGCATTATCTCCATGCAACGGGCCCATCTCGCCGCCCACTCCGGCTGCGCATGCCAGCCGTAACCCGCTCACCTCCGAAAGGAATGCTAAATGTCCATAGATTTTAATCTCATAACTGATATTATTTTTAACATTATAAAAAGAAAATAATGTCTCCAAAAGACCAAATCATGAACAGTTTCTTCACACGATTCGATCCTAAGGCCCAGCTTTTCTATTTAATTCTTTAATAAATACAATATTGTACACCTGGATTTGAACAAAACTCATATTACTGCCTATCAAAAAGATAGTAACATAATCTGTCACCTTGAACTTACTCAACAAATAGTAAGGTAGATTTTTGCATTCCCAGAATGAGGAGTAGCTCTCTTTACCTTAAAATTTCTGGCTATACAATTCCTTTACTTTAAGAATTCTACAATGTATGAATTCTGAGGAAAACCATAACATAAGCTGGATATACTATCCAAAGGAACAACTCGCATAGTAATTTTTAACTTTCAAGACATTGATAAGTAAATACATCAAAATATTTTTTTCAAAACAACAATGTAATGGTCTCAGTGCAATTTCCACAAAAACTGTCATTATATTAAATTCAAAACGTCTATCTGTCAAAGTAAGAGCATGATGCACAACAGTGCAAAGGAATACAAACAGTTTCTTTACATTAAAATAACACTTTTATTTCAAACAAGAATTATCAAATTAATTTGTGAAAATAAAACTTAATTTATTCAGAGTTTATAGCAAAAATAATCCATTTGTAAACCAAAAACCAAAGTAATCTAAGGATTATTGTATTTATAACCCTTTTGTAATGTTTCTGCTATTTGTAACTGTACTTTTAATAGTAAAAAAAAAGCTGTTTTGACAATATTTATTCTCACATTTAAAGAACTTATGAAAGGTCATATTTACCATGTACTATAAACCCAAGACTCCCATAAATGTAGCGAACAAGAGTAAACATACTGGAGAGTTACACTTACAAGTCTTTATAAGGCAGCATTTTATATTTATTATACACAGACCATTATAAATAAAAACTATATTTTAAGCGGTGGGGCTGAGTGATCAGCATATGGCTTTCGAATCAAAAGGTATTACTGGACTCAAAACCTAACCATAGGGAGATAGAATAAAAAAAATTAAGTTAAATTAATACTATTTATTAATTAATTATATGCAATTATGGAGCATGTCTACTTTCTTATGTGGGAGGAGATAGTTTTGCATAATGCAATTAGACTGTTACTACTATAAGTGTCAATTATAATCAGTCAGTACATGATCCATACTATTATAAATCCAAAAGTGTCTGTTTATTTGTTTTCATGCCTAAATCGCTATCATTTTGGTGAAATTTGCCATGGAGATAGTTTGATACTAGGCAATGGACATGGCTACATTCTGTTTGTTTGTTTGTATATTTTTCATAGCTCAACAACAGTTAAACTGACTGTAATGAACTTTAGTGTACTAATAGAGCATGCCAAAATTTAAACTACTAGTAATTAGTAAAATATAAACTACTGTCTGTTATTTGTTTGTTATCTGTGTGTCTACTTGTAACTCAACAATGACAACTAATTTTGATGAAGTTTAAAAAACTGATAGAATGCATTATTAAATAAAATATAGGTTACTGTTTATTTTTTTTTTTTTTTTGTATGATTATCTCTATAACTCCTTATATCTCAAACATTTAAAAGTCATTAATATTATTTTATTTTGGTGGTCCCATGCTTGTTTACTCGGGTTAGAGAAGGAACATTATGAAGAGTGGATGATGAAGATTGAGAGGGAAAGGGGAGAGGAAGATACAGTGTGAGAGTATGTGGTAAAGCGAAAGTAAGAGAATGAGTCAACAATCTGATTGTGACTAAATGATTAATAATAATGGTTTAATAATAAAAAATTAATAGTAAATTAAAGTAAAAACGGACCATAGAGTTTTTATAATGCATATTTGTCAGTAATATATCCTATAAACATAACATTACAAATGTGATATTTTGGAACAATGTTTGGTTGTTTGTAACTCAATGATGCATAAATGGCTAGATGGATTTAGCAAAATCGATCTCTTGATTATATGTATGATATTTTGTACCTCTCACCAACGCATTCCTGTGCATTAATTTACAATAAACCAGAATTAATACTGAAAATGGGACAATATCAGAATAGAGTGATTGTGCGATTGGAAAAGATAGGAATGCAAGATTGGAATAAAGAATGAGACCAAATCAGAAATAACTGCTAAATTGGAACTTAAACCAAAAACAGAAATAAGTTGATATCAATGATAACAAAATTATTCATACAGATAAATAACAAATTAATTATATGTCCATAAGGGTGGAGCCGTGTGGGTTAAAGCTAGTATAAAGTGCAAACAATTATTTTTTGGACCTTTTTATGATGTACGAGTGCTTATGAACATGTTCCATATAAAACCACTTTTTGGTCATTGGACTATTACTAATAGATATATGGAATGTTACAAACTCTTTGTTTTATTTTGGAAATAGGTATTTTTTAGTAATGTTTTTCTTGTAATTCAATTTTAATTCCATAAAAAAATCCCATTAAGCATATCTCCAATGGATTTTAGGGAAAAATGTTTTTCGGATAATTAAAACAAATGAAACATCATGACAGAAAAAAGAATAATAATTCAGTATTATCTATGGCTAAGGGGCTCTTCCATCACCTCCTTTTAAACACACTTTTAACTAAAAGTCATTTTTAAAATTAATTTTGAGTTTCATGTCTTCTTTTTAACAAATTTCAATCTAAACAACCAACAAAAAAAGGATGTGGAACACAAATTTGATTTTTAAAAATGTTTTTTTTTTTACGTTAATTGTCGATTTAAAGAAGATGGTGGAAGAGGCTCAAAATATGACAACTATAACTGCGACGCACGGTAAGTGCATGCGCTTAGTATCATTAAGAACAAACTGCATTATTTTTTGCAGGAATTATATTAATTGTTAAATTAAGTATTTATGATTGTTCATATAATAATTTGTAATTACATTACCGTTGATCGTCCAAGTTGTGTAATGAGTGATGAATAGTAAATTAGTAGGAGGCAACACTGCACTTCTTCTAATACTTAACAATAGTTGTGGGTGTGAAAGCTGTTATTAATACAGGCAATGACTATTATCATCAACAAATGGTACAACAAAAAACAGACTTTTGCATTTAGAAATGTTTTACACAATTAGTCTATATTTAAGGATTGAATTTACCTTCTGATTCAAAAACAGTGACTGACTACTTTTACTATTCTACTATATGAGGTGTTAATTCACAGAAATCCATAATTAAACGCTTGTCTACAACATGTGTTAACATGCAGCATACAACCCACTGCTGACCCTTGAATCTGTTCTTTTACTACAAATCCCTATGTAAGGAATATTGATTCAAGAAGATTGACAGACATCAAACACCTAAGCAAGTGTTAATAGGTATTTATTTAAGTTCCCTAAATAATTATATTTTTATGACTATGTATTTTTAATGGCAGGTCGGCACAATCTCTGGAAAATACAGACAGTCATTTTGGTCATTGAACATATTATTAATGTTTAAAAATTTCAAAAAATTCTAATTTTTATACAGTTTTGGATAGAATTTCAAAAATCGTAAACAAAACAAAATTATTTATATGGCCTTTAAAACAGACAATTTAATAAATCAGACAGATCTCATTTTGCTAAAACATTGATAGAAACCAGTCATAAGCTCAATAATGAACACAAATTTGATGTTTTACATGTGAGTGAGAAAGGGTTACATTTTGGAAACTTTTGAAATTTTAAAACATAAAGATAATAATAATAATATACTCAATAACCAAATCAGTATTTACAATTCGGCATTGTTGGACACTTGCCTGTAACAATTAGGGTAATGGTTTGGTGATGGTTGTCCATGACAATTGACAGGCATATCTACTGGTTATGGTCTGCGGCTGCTGGTAGAGGGGCTTTGTTATCCTTTGATTTATTGCCTAGTAAATGACTGCATGTTGCATGAGGTGGTTGGGAGTGCATCTGTTGGTGGTTTTAATACTCCTAACGCCCTGGTGGATATGATCGTCCGCATTTTACTGAGAATATGCCGATCTGGCATGAAACATAGAAATAAATATATAAATATTTAGCAGACTAACATAGATAAACTATTAATACTTGCTTATGTGTTCGATATCTGTCAAACTTCTCGAATCGTTAAATCAATATTTAAGTCGTCAGATAGGGATTCATAATGGAAGAACAGATTCGAGGATCAGCAATGGGCTGCATGCTGCATGTTGACTTATTTAGCAGGCAAGCATCGTACGTTAACTAAATTAGGAAATTTTTTGCAATATGCCTGTGGTTATGGACTGAACACGTTACCTTCTGAATTAAAAGCAATATCTTCACTTGTCGACCATCATCAGTATTTTAATAGTTTTAATTAACTTACAAATAATGTTTATATGAATTAGTGCAATGACCTTTATTAGTTCTTGGAAGTGCTAAATAAAAAGTATATAACTACCTAAAAAAGGTGTTTGGGTCTTCAGGCACACGCAAGGCATCTGGCCATAGCGAGTACTGCACATGCCACACCAAACGCGGTCGGCGCTCGCCTGTGCGACGCACGCGAACGCGACTTGTGGCGCCCCACGCTGCACGTTGCCACGTTTCCATGTGCACTTGAAACTAACGGAAGTGTTTTAAGCTATATTATATGATATCACCAGGTTACACCAAAATTAAAAACACACTTCGTAAGGTGTGACAAGTTATGCACACATTATCTGTTAAATGTTACGGATTACATTGACAAATTGCGTTTTATACAATATGTGGTATATGTTATTAGACAATACAATATTCTCAACCTATACTACCCACTATAAATAAATTAAAGTTTTTTATGATTTAAATTTTGCTGCAGCAACATCCATGATATGGAATGAACCTCTCCATTTTTTTTTTATGATCGAACTCATTATTAATCCTGAAGTCATTCCCGGTCCTACTTCTTATTTCAATTTCAGTTCCAGTATTGAATCCATTTCCAGTCCCATTCTCATTTTCAATTTAAATCCCACTCTCAATTCTGATCAAGGTCCTGCTCTTGATTTTGATCAAACTCTCTTTCGATCAAATTCTTATCATAGTCCCACTGTCATTTCTAATGCCGGTCTTAATGGAAATTTTGATCCTCCTTTGAACATTAATAGAAGTAACCGAGAAATCAATTACCATTTTTAAAAATTTTTTTACATAAAAAGTATCCTATGTCCGATTTCAGTACACAATGCATACTACTCTATACAAAATTTGTTTTCAATTGGTTCAGCAGTTCCAATGTGATTGAAGGACATAAATACAAACAAACATACTTTCACATTTATAAAATACAAGGATTCTACTCCCATTACAAATAAAAATTTTCACCAGGGGAAGAATTGTAATAGTACCTGCCAGACTCATATTTTAACTACTGTGACATTTTAAAATTCACCCAAAACTGACATAACTGATCGTGCCTTTCTATGGCATCACACCATATCAATCAGTACTTTGATTTTGCTAAAATACTTTGTTTTTGTTTGATTTTGGCATGATTCTCTTAAGATCAGTAAAAATAAATTATTTTTTTTTCTTTCCAGAATATTATTTTTTATCCATATGAAGGATATGGATAAAAATTATATAAACAAATATAGCTGTAAAATTCAATATGAATCTAATATATTAACACCATCCACAACTGAATCTTGTGATTTGATAATGGACAAGGAAATCATAATAGGATTGAAAATTAAAACAATAGCTAGAAATGTTGAGTTTTAGCAGTGTGATTTTTGAGGTGCTGGTTTTACACCAGCTCTAATAGTAATCTCGGAATACTAAAACCTTTTTGCCAAATAACAATGGTAATAATATGATACTGGATTATTTTCAATTTTCTTCCCATATGAATGCTTTTACTCCATGTCACTTATTTTATTATTTTTATTGAAACATACACTGCAAAAATGTATAAAATATATTGCATAGTTGATTATTACCTTATCATAATCCACAGTATTGTTAATGTCAGGTAGGTAAGATGGACGTTCATCACCCCCAATGTAAGCAATAATGCGTGCTCCGACTAGCCAAACGCATTCCCAGAGCAATGCAGCGAGCCGTTCCGCTGCATCTGCAACTCCACCCGCATTCGCACCCACATGTGACAATCGAGGCGCCTGACCGTGGGGTACGCGTGCCAGCACATAAAAACGTTGACTGCTGCCTACAGTCATCTGTGATAATCAATTGAACAAATATCAACCAATACAAACTAAAAATAAATTTGTAAAATAGAGCTTACAGATATGTAAATTTATGGACAGCTCATTTAATTCAGATCAACATCTAGAAAGGGGGATGCCACTTTTAGGCTAAGAGATGACAAACAAATCTGATTATTAAAAATTCATAATGGAATTGTTCTCAATTTTTCAATATATTGAGTATTAAATACTATAAATTAATATAATCTATTAATGTATATCATATAACAAAAACTGTATTTACGATCCTACGACCCTCATGAAGATTGTGCATGGTACCATTACATTAGTGCTACATTTTATAAAATTATAGATTAAAATAAAAAATGGTGAATGCTTGGAGTGTTGTATTAGATAAACATGATCAGTTTTTGATCATAATTAATTGTGGTTAGATATAGGATATATAATATACATTATAAATTTAATTCACACCTATGTATATATTTAATATTGCTGATGGCAAAACAATTAAAGAATCGTCACCATCTTTGTATTTGGAATTTATGGCCTCTTAATGGAACTCTCATGCACGCTTCAAGTCAATCGAACTAAATGGCATTGGAATCATGGCACCTTCTGCTTGACAATATATAAGCAGGCACAGTATGGGTTCGATCTCCAGAAATAATTATTTGGGGGAGTTTAGGGCCCTGGGTTCAATTCCTCAATATGTACCTAAATTAGAATGTATAAATGCCATTACAAAACATAAGTACACATCATAAAGTTTTTATTCAAAATGAAGTTAAATGATGAAAACTGAGAGACAATGGCTTTAGGTAGTCCCGACCCCTAAAATCAATTATTTAAATTGATAAAATTTTGAAGGTAGTTACTTCCTTTTTTTTTTTGGAAAAAGTGATTTTATATGTTTTGAATTAGTTTATAATAATACTGTGATATTACCGTAATGTGTGAAGCGTTAATATAACCATGTCGATTGTGTGGTGATGGGTGTAAGCGCACACGATTGTCTTCATAGGGCAGTTGTTCAGAGCTGAAACCATTAGCAGCAGCATGCTCGGGCAGCAGTGCTGTACTAAGCGCCGCTTCGCCTCCCTCCCGCCCCTTCGGAATTTGCTCGAAAGCAAATGATAGCTGCTCTTCTGACATCTTACGCTCCAACAATTGGCACTATAACAATATTGACCGAAAATCTAACTAAAAATAATATATGGGCCATTAAACACCCAAGAAATTATAGTACGACTTAGTAATCATAATATAGTAAAACCTCCTTAATTTTCAGCAAAGAGTAAACCAACAACATTGCTATATTTGGCCTATTGAAAAACTTACTTTTCTTTACCGCTGTTCAAAAAAGGGAAAACCATATCTTATACAAAATAAGTACAAAAAAAATACACACAATTAAACACAGTTATTTATACTGGGTAACCTATTTATATAACTTATCTACACTAGGAAACAACTAGAGTTCAGTATGAATATACTATGGATTAATATCTGCACCTGAATGTAAGCTTTGTCAGCATCTTTCAAATCGGGTGTCGGAAAATGATGATTTCCCTGAGAAAACTTCCTTATTTTCACTTCCAACAATAAACATAAAGATTCTAGGGTGCTCCATTTACAATGAACATTTTTTTTTTTCTTACTGACACATGAAAATTTTATTCCTTACATAGAGAAGCAAATTTCCTTGAAAGTTTGAGCCCTTAATTTAAATTTAAAGTGATTCTTTTCCATTGATGAATATTGCATTTAAATAACATGTAAATCACGGTTTTTTTCACTTCAAATTAATATAGCTCTGATCAACTGATTTTGGTTGTTCTGGTCAGCCTTTTCGGAAATTAGGCCAGACAAACAAATGGACAGCTTCTTTATCAAAATCATATATACCCTCTCACTTATGCAATAACATGTTCGTACTGTACATTAAAATTTCATCAAGATTGGTAAACTATTCTTAAGTTAGAAAAAGCCATATAGACACACAGACATATGAATTTAAAAATGGTAAAATTGGGGTTGGTGAGTCATAAATGCAATATTTATCTGAAAATTTGCAAAAAGATGTATAGACCAACAAACCCAATTGATTTATATGGTAGTATAAATATATGCATGTTGATATATTGGGAAACCTAATAATAAGATACCAAACATACATTTGTGTATTGTGTGTATATTTGTCAATTAACAATTGTGATGGCATTTTGTACCTATACAGTTTTGCTTTTTAAGTTTGTCTTTTAGGTTTTTCCTAGATAACAAAATATTTTTTTCTCGCCATTCCTTTATTTCGCATCATTATGTGGTGATTATGTTTTTGAACAATAATTGTTATTGATTCTCAACAACAAATTGGCAAATTATAGATGACACTATAATGTTATGTATCTATTAGGGTGCTCCATTTAAAACGAACATTTTTTTCTCGCTTACACATGAAAATTTTGTTCCTTACATCGAGAAAAAAAATTCCCTGAAAGTTTGAACCCTTAAATTTAATTTTAAGTGGTTCCTTTGGATTCATGAATATTGCCCATTTAAATAACATGTGAATCACAATTTTTTAACTACAAATTAATATAGCTCGGTTTGGTATTATGATTTTTTTATTGCGATTAGTCAGAATTTGTAGTGTATTAGTGACTCTTATAAAAAGTGCTCATTAACATTTTTTTTACTTGAACGTCTTACCAGTATTAGCCTCGAAAGTATATTTTTCTAGAAAATTGTTATATTTTCGTTCTTATCAACATAACAGCTGAAGTTACAAAAAAATTGTCAAAGAACAATTTGTAAGAAATTACATTTCCTACAAAAATATCCTTGTATGGAATTTTTGAAGTGCATAGTTCATAAAATATAAACAGTTTAATGAATTAAAAACTAAAAAAATACGAAATTGCTATTGCTAGGCATATTGTAGTATTTCCTTGGTTGACACCGACTCTAAAAATAACAATAATTGTAACTAGATTATATTATCATAATAATTTGATTCACTTTTAAGTAATTTAATATTTTTCATTTCATTTTACTTGGAGAACTCTAAAAAATATTTTGATCATTATTTGTTATTCATAGGTATATGGGTTTAGTTAAATTTGAAGTGGATAGATACCTATCTATCTTCTTGCATGGTAAACACATAGATCATACCTACATATTGATGAGTAGAAAAAGTAAGTTGACTATTAAGTTGTCAAAAAATACGCAATTATTTTTTTACTTTTTAATACATATTAATTTGTTTTGGAATAGTTTTTGTTTTGAAGTAGGATTTTTTGTTAAAATTTTTGTATTGTAAAAATTCAGTGTCAGTACAAATGAATGTAATTAAATATACCCTAAAATCTAGTTCCTTACAATATATTAATATAATTAATGAAAAGAACAACAAAAAAAAGTTTAATCAAGACATGAAGAATTGGCACTATTTCTTACATTTAATGAATTTAAATTCATATATTCAGAAAATGAAGATGTTATTCATCACATGCTTAACTAATTTTTAAATTTTGAAGTCTACAAATTATAGCAATATAAAAACATTAATTTACCATATTTTCTTTGGTGATACTCGGTGGTAATGGCTGAAATTTGGGTAAGCCAGTAGACCAACGATGCCGGTTGGGGGGCATGGCACTGGTGGCTGTGGGCTTACTGCGATCTCGACCCAAAGTTGCACTTTTTACTTCAGCTTTAGGTGCACGCCCCATAAACATACCCCACCGTCGCCGTTTTTTTTCCTTACTACTAACAATGCTACTTTTAGTTGTATTTGCGCTTGATTCTAAATCAACAGTAGTATTGTAAGTGGAATTGAGAATAGAGGTGTTAGTAGAAATATTGTCAATTCCACTGCTGTGCGAAATGTCGTGAGAACGTCGTAACATAGGTACGTGTGGCCCGGATTGTACCTCCGGTGGACCAGTAACACATATGGAAATGACGTTATCGGTTGACCCTTCGGCCGAATCAGTGGAGCGCTGCGCACGGTGTGTAGACAGACTTTGATATGGCGTTTCGTCAACTACATCAATTCGTTCTTCTTTGGATCCAGATAATTTTAAGCCTTCCAGATCTGTCCGCAACTTTCGATTGACCTTGCTGAAAGTTGTAAATCACCAGGCGTACTGGAAGCACGAACACCTTTCAACACATGCGCATTAACATAATGACCATCACCGAGTTGTGCATCTGGAATGTCGATAGTGGGCAACTTCACTAAAGAATTAGGGGCAGGTTGGAATCGAGTTTGGTTGGATCAAGACGGTGATCAAGATAATCAGCCGTATGTGAAGCGGAACGAATATTGCGATCATTAAGGCGTGAAACCTCATCTGTTGCAGACAAGCTATGCGCGCGCTCACGACCGCTTTGCCATGGCAAAGGCACGTTCTCATATATGGGCTCCTTAGGTGTGTGCCGAGTTGGAACTACAATACGACGTTGACCTGGTCTCCCATATATAATAGCACTTCGTTCATCAAATGCTTTTTGAATACTGTCAGAACCATGAAGTGGGTCTATAATGATGTGAGGCGCAGGCATGTCGACTACTGTCGTCAGGTTATTGTAGGTGCCATGCGTCGTCGGCATTAAATTTTGGTTTGTATAATTAGCTACATTATGTGCATTGCCTCCATTCATATATTCTAAATATTGCCTCGTTCTTGTGGACACCAAATCAGGACTAGAACCTGAGACATGAACATTGATATAACCTCTGTGATAGTTGGAAATTTGACTGGCGAGAGCCAAATCAGGAGTAGAATTTGACGCTAAGCCATTAGCAGGATAAGGCGGTGGAGGTTTGTACAGGTTTATATAGTGTAACTGAGGATTCATTTCAGTTTGTACATTAGGATTGACAGCAAAGGGGGTATAGTTGTTGTGCCCTAAAAATTTGAGTCCATACGAATGCCCATAGTCATCAGTGTTGGCAACACCTTGATTCATCGATACAGTATGTCTGGTGACATCTGGGTAATGAATTCGATGGATATCAGGATGTGACCCATATACCAATGGTTTAACATTAGTAGTAATGATTTGAGCATGGTGATTCTGATATCTGACTGCTTGTGCTTCCATTCTTTGTTGCTGATATTTTTGTTGTATGGCTGTTTCATAATCAGGAGCTGGACGGTATGATGGTAAGAGTGCTCTGAAACAAAACATTTTATATTTCTATTTTCAATGATTAAATTCAATCTAGAATCAGAAAATAGTACATTATAAAGAAGTCAATATTTTAAATTTTGTAGTAAATAGATTAAAATATAAACCATTTAAAAAAAATGAAAACATAATATATAATGGAATTATTAGCATAAAATTTATTTATATCTATAATATTAAAATATCATGAAAGTAAAGAACTTGACTTTAGTTAATAGTGTTAAACAAAAACACAATTTATCTTTTTCTACTATGAACTCTTTGATAACATCATTTAGAAATCACTAAAATTTGTTATGTATACAATAATAAATCTTATTAGCTTTCTGTATTTCGATGTTTAGATTTAAAGTTTAACTGGCAAGATTTATAAACACTCAATCTCACTTTATTACATTTCACATGGCTTAAATTGATAACTTATACTGAGTATACATAACTTTTAAAGTTAATAAAAAGTAAAATATACCTTAGACGATGAACCTGAGGGGGTTCGACATTAAGTTCAAGGCAAGAAGCAGAATAGGCGCGGTGTGAGGGCGCCAAAGCAGCTTCTGATCCAGGTGTACGCAATTCCACACCACTACGTTCTAATTCTTCACGGCTCTCTGACAAGCCATGCTCCTGTTAATGAAATTAAGATTTCTTAATGTCATTGCTACTCAATTGAAACAATGTAACCTTCTCTTGCATTTATTCTCCCATTTAATTTTAAAGAGCTTGAAAAATAGATATGCGACGGACCGGGCGCATGCGAATGGATCACTTAATGGCCCATTTTAATATTCCGATTCCGATTTGAATTATTTATTTACTCCTTCAAATGCATAATTAATGTGCTGACTATTAGGCCTCCACCACTTATAACTAACTTAAATTATGAATTTGGTTTGTGATGTCACTAATTTCACAAAAGCCAGAATTCCCACACTGAGCCCCAATTTCACCATCCAATGTTAATAATGAACAAGCTGTTAATTTATATTTAGAATCTCTTTGCATATAAAATAGTTGTTGATTTTGCATTAACACTGTTAATTTTCATCATTGGTCGGTGAAGTTGGCTCTAAATATTATACTTTTAGTTTCTTCATGGTAGATTATGCTTAAATATAAGCATAACAATAATTGCTGTATATATCGGTGTTTCTCTGTAAACTGGGCAACTCATTGTCCCAGGCTGATTGTGTTTAAAAAAATAGATATCGTAAATATTTCGTAAGTAATTCCAAAAATAAATACCTTAATCTACCGCTGCACAAAATTAAAAATCCATAAAAATAAACTTTATTCTACTAAAAACGTTTTATAGTTCTTCAAAACCAGTCCCCTGGCATGTCACCAAAGCTGTTTAGTTACTTCAAACTAAATTATTCGAGACAGTATTTATTGCAATTAATGTAATTAATATATTGTTATATCAATACTGTTTGTTTGTTCATGAGACCCATTTATTTTGCATAAATATTATTTTACAATTTAAAAAAAAAACAATGAAACTTTGTCTTCGCATTTTGAGAACAGATCCCCTGTCTATATTTTAAATTAGGTGTCACGTAACCTAAAGGTTAAACAACGCCTTTTCTGCGTGTAACGAAACGTAACAAGTCTGAAGTTTGCGCGGTTGCCGCCATGATGGCTCGGACGCCATCTTATTTAGTAGTGTGCGAGCGTCCTTCCGTGGAACCCGCGTTGTAACCTCAAAGCCAACAGTCCACTGGTAAGGATTTTTTAAATTTCTATTTATGTATTTTAATGATTCTTTCAAATATTTAAATTGGTACAATAAATGCATATTTCCTATGTGCAGTTAAATAGCATAGTTCAATTACATTTTGGACTAGTCTTCAATGAAACCAAATTAAACAGTCCCCTGGCAACAGTCCTCTGTCTCTTTACAAGACAGGGGACTGTTTCTGCACCAAGGGGACTGTCTAAGAGGCAATTCAAGTATTACGTAAGCATTATAGGAACGGAGTTGGGGTTTGCTTAGCATATTTTTTGACAAAATGTTTCATATTTATAAGTCATTCTATGTTGAATACAGTGTAAGTAAAGTTTATTTAAAAAATATTCCAAACTTATTACTTAAGTCTACAAACTTATTCATAATTACAAAAAAATACCAACGTAATACTTGCGCAGCCTCTAAGATATACTTGTTATTGTTTTAGATTAGGAAATGGCGCCAAAGAAAAAAAAAAGCCACTAAAGAAGAGATTCTACAAAAAAAAAGGGAAGCAGAGCGAAACGATATGCGAAGATTAAAACGATCCTCAGAAAAGGAAAGAACTTAGAGAAAAGAACGCCTTAAGTACCTTAAGAAGAAAGAAAAAGGAACTAGAAGCTAGTTGAGAATATGACTCCACGAGAACACCGGGACGCTAAAAAGAAATGGAAAGTGCACTGCACCAAGTATCGCAGTAAGAAAAAAGTATTAGCAAACATTACTAACTCATTTATTAAAGAAAATACTCCAGATTCTGACGCATCTGCTTCATGTCAAATGGTACCTGAAGTTGTTGTAAGAAATAATAAAAATAAAGAAAAAATGCTTAGATATAGAATTAAAAAGAAAAGAGATGAAGAAATTAAAGAACTGAAGAGGAAAGTATTAAAGTATAAAAAACGTTTATCGCGATTAAAGAGTACAATTCCAAAGCCTACAGATACACCAAATAGAAAATTACAAAAAATGGCAGACAATCCAGAATCAAGAAAAGATCTTGTAAAAAAAGCTCTTTTCGGTAAAGTACTAAAACAACAAATAGAAGATAATTTTTCAGAGATGAAGACCGTAAAAGAGAAAAGACTTGTTGTGAAATTGCTTGGCAAAACAAATATGGAATATAGATATGTGAGCATAATTGACAAGATTGATGAAGAAGATGGCGAAATCCGGGTCACATTCCTAAAGCTCTGTGATAATAAAGGCCAATTATTTAGATACGATGCTGATGATGTGTCAGACATTACAATGGACCAAGTGGTACAGAAGCTGTCTAATCCAAACATAGTTTTAAAAGGCAATAGAATATTTTATAAGTTTGATTTACCTGTAGATGTTTTCGAGAAAAAATAAGACTTTAAGTACAATATTTATTATTTTGCGTTATATTTATAAATTACTAAATATTTTTGAGACTGATTCTGTAGTGTAAGTTTAATTCAAAGTACTAAAAGTGTTTTCAAATATGTGATTTAATAAAGTAAATATTAAGATTACAGTGCTAAGTACAATGTTACAAGTAAATATTAAGATTATAGTGCTAAGTACAATGCTACAGAAAGATAGGTACCTAGTTGATTCTTTATTTTTCAGTTACTTAATTTTTAAGCTCCAAAGTTTATGATAATAATAAAACGTTTAATTTCACTACTAAAATTGTATATTTTATTTAAGTTCACAGTCCCCTGGCTTTGGCAACAGTCCCCTGTATATTTTTTTCAGAAAATACTTAATATTTCATAAAGTAATGGGAATATTTGTGGTTCATCTTTTGTATATTAATATATAGACAAATACTTATATCCTAAAGAAAATTTATTATATTATGAGCAAAAAAGTAGCTTAGACAGTTTCATTAGAATGAGTTGCCTAGTTTACAAAGAAACACCGATATATACAACACTTATTGAGTATTTAAATATGATATATGTTTCTCTAATTTCACATTATTTCCATATTGAATCCTTTTATTTTTTCCCTTCAAAGATAGAATAATATGTAACTGTGAGTTTGAATACTTTTTCTTTTTTTAACTTAAAACATTTGAAAATTTACACATACCAACTAAAAAACTGTTCTTTTTATTCTTCTATAAAATATTATATATAACAAATAATATATAACATTATTATTATATATAACAAATAATATATAACAAAATAGTTTTTATTTCAATTAATGTCAGTCCTATTTGGAAATTTATTAGTTACTTGGAGTTGAAATATGTTTCATATATATATGAAACATATTTCATATATATGTTTCAACTTGGAGTTGAAATATGTTTCATATACATATTCATATACAACATATTTCATATATATGTTTCAACTCCAAGTAACTAATAAATTTCCAAATAGGACTGACATTAATTGAAATAAAAACTATTTTGTTATAGACTAACTTTCAATTGTAGAATCACATAGGGAAGACTGAGATCATCAGAACTGGGACTGAAATGGAAAGAGAAACAAAAGTGAAACGAGAAACAAGACCAGGACGGAAATAATAATAGACATGTGTCTACCAATATTAAAGAGTGGATAGTATTAGTATAGGTGCTTAATCTTTTTGTTTTCATATAAAATATTTGAGGGGTAAAAGAGCAGGCGAGCCATGAGAGAAAAGATGGTCACCGCCACCCATGAATACTCGCAATGCTAGAGGAGTCACCAATGCATTGCTGGCCCCTCTGAATAGGAATAGAAAATCTGACAGAGATGGAACTCTCACTCACTGGATGAAATGCAACAGCAGAAGTTGCTGTCAATATTCTGTGTGGTATTTCATTGATTGAGCTGGCCCATTTTTGTACTCCAACCAAATTGGCCGCAATTTGGATTTACCACACTCTAATTATGGGGAGACATTTAAATAATTTGAATGAATACACATAAAGAATTGGTGAATAATTGTCAATGATCTGTCCTGTACAGCAATGATCAAGTAGACCTTGCACCAAGGTGTAAATGGCCAATTTCACCAAGAAAATAAATATAGCAAATAATGTAAAAAACATTAAAATTATTTAACTATTTCCAGCATGGAGTAATCGAAACTATATTTTCATATTTATTGTAATAAATTTTGATTATATAAGACACAGGTAAAAAAAATGAACATTTTCTGCTTTGCAATTTTAAATCTATATGAATATAAACAAAAGGCAATTATTCACATTTAAACTCAGAAAATCAAGCCCACCTGAAACTTAGGTTGTGGTTCATTAACATGTCCAGCTTCACTTAAAGCTCTCTGATATTTTGTATAAAATGTATGTTGGAGTACACACATTCGCCATACATATTTTCCATCTTCAGGTGTTGGTAAAACAAAAGAAGCACTATCGACTGGGTTCTGACATTCAATAGTGAATGTTCGTTTGTGATTGATAACATTTGTAATATCCATCCATCTGAAAACAAAATTAATTTTAACTGATATTACCACTTCTATTGAATAAAGGAGCAACGATACAAAATTTAAAAAACAACATTACTAACAAAGTGGTTACGATAAGAGAATTCCTTCAATATACATAAATAATTTTTTTACAAATAAAGTCCAAACAAAGTGGTCAGATAAAAGAACTCATGGTATATACATAATTAAATATTAACAAATAAAAACCAAACAAAGTGGTCAGGATAAGGGAATTCCTTCAATGTGCATAATTAGATAATAACAAATAAAGACCAAACAAAGTGGTCAGATCAAAGGAATTTGTGAGTATATATAATTAAATATTAATAAATAATGACAAAAAAAAGGGTCAGGATAAAGGAATTCATTTAATATACTTATTAAATATTCTCAAATAAATACATATAATTAAAGATGAATTTATAAACAAAAATATTGATAGAATGTCTGATATTTAATAAATACTTGTAAACCTTAGATCATTATCAAAGAAAAATAACAATGTCAACATCTTATTGACCTTTGTATCACATGTATAATGATACCAAAGTGACTAATATAAAGGCTGTGCAACTAGACTATTACACCAATTAATAACTAAAATTTATATCTTTGAGCAAAAATATCAAATTGTACAAGAAATTCAAGAATGTCTATATACTTATATTTTTTTTGGCTTTTTGGAAATTATTATTAAATATTGAGCTGACATTTGGCCTCTACTTAAAAATGAACAGAATCTTGAGAAATACAAAAAAAAATATGATTTCTATTTCTATCTCTATTAGAAATACAATATTTTGGATGTATTATTTATCCACCTTTTAAAGTTGACATGGATATAATATATCTAAAATAGTCAAGGTTCATTTTATAATTTTTTTGGAGCTTTTGTTTATTATATTTAATGAAAATGAAAATTAATTAAAATCGCTATAATATCACATATATAGTGTATTATAAGCCTAAAACATGCTATCTCACATAAAAATGCAGATACAATAAAAAAATTTGATATAACATGCAACTAGTCAGTAAATAATAATGAATTATGATATATTTGTTAATGATCACTTTGCATTGTACTTCCATGATGCTTTAAATATTAACTTTAATAATCCAATATTTATTTATCTCCTTTATCAATAATCAATTCTTTAAGTACAAATGGTTGATGACATTGAAAAGCTTAAGCTTGAATGCATTTAATGGCTGGAGGAAGTCAGCTGCAATAGAAGCAGAGCAAAGTTTTGCTCAGTGCCTTATTGATTTTTACCTGCACTTACTTAGCTTAGGATTTCTGATGAGCTTGCAAGCTTTGTTGTGGATACGATCAAAAACTGTTGCACAAAGAAAGCAATCAGGGGTTCCATCTTGACTTATAAGCTTGCTAGCTTACTTCACTCACTATAGCCACAACAATGGTTTTAAACTAAATGATATATTGAAATAAAATTGGGATACCATACTGGGAAGTCAAAGAAATTGTAGTGTTTTGTGATAATTTTACTAGCCATTCACAATGATTTTAAACCAAATGAAACATTGAAATAAAATTTGAATAACATACTAGCAAGTCAAAGAAATTGTAGTGTTTTATAACGATTTTACAAAATAATGTGGTGATATTATCTTTTAATTAATTGTAAATATTTCCTAATTAAACTTTAAAAATTGGCTGAATTCAAACAATACAGGAAATACCATACAATTACTGAATAGATGATAAATAATCTAGTGAATTAGCAATCTAATTAAATTAATTTAATAAATAACTTTACCAAAATAAATATACAATTATTAACCTGTAGAAATGTGGTGTATCACTTGTTTCTAAGATAACCATAATGCCTGTGACAGAAACAGCAATTGTGACTTCTTGCTGTTTTATTTGATCTCTTGCAACAAACATCTCTTGCCCATATCCTCTAAGAAGTTGACAAGCACTGATATAACCCTCCTCTGCTTTAGCCTGAAAAATAATAATTATTAGTATTGCAAAAAAAATAACATTTTAAAAGTAATTGTATAATTTATTACAAACCTGAGACATATTGTGAAGTGCCATGTGATGTTGAATAACAGCTGCAGTAAGCCATTCTAAGCGACCTGATTCAGCTAAAGTACTATCTTCAACTATCTGCCCTCCATCTATCATTTGTTTTGGAAATTTTAATAAGTTTTTCAAGTATTCCACTGTATGCCTTTCTCTATCGTGATTATTGCCATATTCAGCTTGCCAACTATATGATGCTAAAACGACAGCCTGCTGGCAATCACAAACCATGCGACCTTCTATTAAATCACTTTTGAGCTGTAGAAAATAATGGTAACGAGTGACTTCATCGGTTATCAGGCTAGTGCCTGATATCACATAGTACATTACACGCAGGTGAAGCTGATGAGAAGAAGCACATTTGTCCAATTGACGTTTCAGCGGCCGCTCCAGTTGTACCCATCTTGATTGTTGATTACGATTTAAATAACGAAGTCCAAAAAATTCAGGTTGGTTAATTCCTTGTCGTTGACATACGTTGTCTAAGCATTCTTGGCCTGTACTATCTGCTGATAGGGTACAATCTGCTATGCCACCATCCAATAATTCAACACTTATGACAAATAATGTTTTTGAAGCAACATTATATTGACGGGTTTTTTTCAATTTCAATTTGAAGGGCATCTTGACCAGTTTTGCTTCTGAGTTCACTTATCATTACAAATAAAACACGAGTTACTTTTATGGATTAGGAATGAAGGAAGTGAGGCGTCCGTTATTCTCAGTGCATATTTGCAACATTGCAAATAGAGTCAAGTTCAACGTTGAAAAGAATGAAAAGCACTACGTTTCAAAATATTACAGACAATGAACACATACATTACATTAACAAAATGTGTTATTAATACAAATAAAACAAGCAAAAAATAAAAACATTGGACACTGAGAAACTCGTAACAGATGATACGCCATCGCCGCTTCCGTAATGTCATTACTGACAAACAAATGACAGGCACATGCATTCCAGAACCATAAAAACAAACACGTAGGTATATAATTTGCATTTTAATAAATTCCGTGCTATTAAGAAGACAACAATGCGCTTGTAGATATATTACAGAAATTTTCGGAAAAAATATTGGAATCGACTATTTGAAAAACTATAAACCAACAGTTTTAATATTTTTGTTCTTAATATTTGTGTAATCGATAAAACTAAATGAAATTGCGGGCAAAAGCTAATAAAACTTCCCTCGAACCCAAAGACGATCTGGCTCCCGTCTCACTCAGCGAAGTCCAAACGCTAGTAAAATCACTTAATACCAGAAAGGCACCGGGCCTCGATGGTATTAGTAATAAAGCAATCAAATGCTTTTCTATACCGTTGTTAAGCTTATTGGTCGCGATTTTTAACGCGTGCATAAAAAATTGCTATTTTCCTCCTGCCTGGAAGGAGGCGGAGGTTATAGGCATCCACAAGCCAGAGAAACCACGCGACCTCCCTGCCAGCTACAGACCGATCAGCCTCCTGAGCGGTCTGGGCAAACTATTCGAAAAATTCTTAAACTCGCCTTAGCGATCACCTCCTAGGGAAAGGCCTTATCATAGATGAACAGTTCGGCTTTCGCCCAGCCATTCTTGTCCACAGCAAGTCCTCCGTTTAGTAGAGTATGTCTCGGAGGGCTTTGAAACCGAACGTAGCACCGTAGCTGTCTTCTGATGTAGCCAAGGCCTTCGATAGGGTATGGCACGCAGGTCTGATTTATAAGTTATATTCTCTCCAAGTACCAGATCGCCTCATAATCACTATACAAAATTATTTAGCAAACAGACATTTCACATTTAGGCATGAGCGCACTCACTGGACAAGACGTCTTATCAGAGCAGGAGTTCCTCAAGGCTCCACCCTCTCTCTCTGCTGTACCCGCGTACACAAACGATGTACCGCGACCGTCGTCATCTGGCGTCCAACTCGCGTTGTTCGCGGACGATACCGCGCTCTTTACGGAAGTAGGAATAGGAGCACCGATTCACCCTCCTCCCCTCCAGAGGGCCATTGACGAGCTAGGTCAATGGTTCCGGAAGTGGAGGATAGAAGTAAACCCCGACAAATCAGCAGCCATACAATTCAAGTATGGTAAGATTAGAGTCGACTCATTGTCGACAAAACACTCCCAATCTTAAAATGTTGGATGCGATCATTCCGTGGCAACTGAACTACAAATACTTAGGAGTCACGCTCGATAAAAATCTACACTTCCGAGATCATATCGAGCGTGTTAGAAATACTGCACTTTTCTACAAAGCAAGGCTCGGCCGTGCGGTGAAAAAGTAAACTATCTAGACGTAATAAACGTACCATATACAAAATGTGCATTAGGACGGTGATGACATACGCGTCTCCCGTCTTCGCTCACGCCGCTCCAAAAGCACTACATAGACTACAGGTAATACAGAATAAATTCTGTAGAGCCGCAACGGATGCACATTGGTGTGTTCGTAATTCAATTCTCCATAGGGACTTAGAACTCCCCACTATTTCCAAATATATGAAGGACGCATCGAAGCGATTCTTCGACATCGCGGGATCACATCCCAATGCGCTCACGCGCGGCGGTTGACTATCAACCGCAGCATCCCACCACCTTATCCGTAGGCCACGAAACGTACTTACCGATCCACCTGACGCTCTTACAGCGGCAGTTGAAAGCCTTAATGACGTCAACGACACGCATGACTGACTTAGAGTAGGTCTATCCGTTAGTCAGGTCATCGACTTAAGCTCCTTACTCCACCCGGCCGCCGCTAACCGCCTCCGGCCGGGCAGGAGGGAAGGGAACCGACCCGTGACGGTTTCCTGAGACATCCTATGCCGAGACGACTTCCACCAGGCGTCGTCCATAGCGCATGTCACGCGCCGTCGGCACTCGCATGTGCCGTCCGACCGCACTCGGTGAAGCTATCAAAGTCGTCTGACCTGTCATCTGACTCGTCTCGACCGACTAAATAGCATAGCCGACCCAATTACTTCACTTTCAGGAGGAATTTTTTAGTGGGTTTCAGTCCCACACTACCCACGCGTACGGGCGCGAGGGTGTGCAGGATAGACATTTTTTACCTCCTCCTCGTCAAAAAAAAAAAGCTAATATATCTAAATGGTCATTTAGGAAACCAGTTTTAGGTACTAAATTTATATTAATTTTATAAGACTCGTATGTTTTGTTGCTAAAATGTTCAATAAAACCCTTTTTAATCCTGTAAAAATGATTTTATAGATGACGAGATATTTATTGTTCTAACGTTGAGAAATTAAAGTCATCATATTATGAACAGTACATGGGTAATCGAGCCTCCCTTAACGTCTTTTGAGTTTGTCTTGGGAATATGACAATTTCCCACAGAAAAGTTGTTTATGTTCATTGCAACGTAATAAACAAAATATACCAACATATTTCTTTATTTATGTGGTGTCACTGTAGTCCATGTCATGTACTGACATCTATTGTTGAGAAATAATCACTAAGCAACAATTGTATTACCTCGAAGTATCAAAAATGGTGCCAAGTATAGAAAAGCTTACATTTTTTTATCTTTTTTACAAAGAAGACATCTATACGGAAAAACTTGAAAAGCAAATTTTCATGATACTAAGAATTTTTACCTTAATCATTAGGGCCGCTCTAGAAATAGCTATGCATAAAATTATGTATAAGAATTGCTCACTTATAAAGTATTAAAAACATAACGTAGATTTATTCCATCATGAAAATAGATTCTATTATTTATCAACAATTTCAAGATAGGTATAAGAATAAATAACATTTCTTTTCTATTTTTATTTACAGATTTTTAATTTTTCTTCCCTCTTACGACGAAGAGTAGCTAAAAAATGCAAAACGCATACCCGAGCGCCGGTGTACGCGAGTAGTATAGAGCTGAAATGCACTAAAAAGTCCTCTTGGAAAAGTAGTGGGTCGGCAAGGCTGTTAACTGAAATGTTGTGACAGCTTCACTGAACGCTGCCGGACAGCATATGGAGGTGCTAACAGCGCTCGATATGCCCTATGGGCGATTCTTTGGGGGATCTCCTCGACATAGGATGCCACTGGACACCGACACGAGTCTGGTCCGTATTCACTTAAACTATCGACTCATGCTTGAAAGTTAATACTGCCTTTTCAAATATTAGAGCACAGGAACCAAACGAATAAATGAAAAAAAAACAAACGTCATTAATATATTTAATATCGTATTCAAAAATTTGAGTCGGTGCGTGCAGAGGTCCTAGGACGGTCAAACCGAAAGTAGCGGCTGGACATGCTGCAGGATAGTCGGTATAGATATTCTTTGTACCTAGCTGTTGCTCATCTGGCCTCCAACCCAGCCGTCTGAAGGAAGGGGGTCACGTATTTGGGGTTCAGTCAGGACAGGCTATAATTCGATAATAATAAAAAGACAAAGATCCAGCCTTGGCCTCATGACCCTCGTGACCATCCTGGATCCACCCCCTGTCTGTGAGCGAAAAAGGAAAAAACGCATCATCGGTTATCCGAGTTAAATTATAATGATATATTAAGATTTAAAAGGCACCGCATAAATCTTCCATTCTAACTTTTTGATTCCCGAGTGCCTTTTTATTCCTGCATTATGCTGACTAGTACAAAAAACTGGGAAACAGTCCACTTTATGGGTAAGCTTTAAAGCTTTTCGCATTGTTTTTAGCAATAGTGTTTGCAAACCCCGAAAGCAACAAAAAATTACTGCATACTTTTGACATGAATTCGATGGGTGTCTTCCTCGTCGATCCCGGCGGGCATTCTAGAAAAATTGCGATATAAAATTAATGTACTTTAGAAACCTATTTTGTAACTTTTAAACTTTAGGAGTTATAGAAGTTACAAAAAATTATACATTAAATCGTTGTCAAGATCCATTCGGCGATAACAGAAAAACGTACCTTTGACCCTCCTTTTCCCCCCTTGCAATAACGCCACAGGCCACAGAAGGGAACACTGAAAATGAGATCTCGCGCGGGTGCCAATCAATACAAAACTTGCGATAGTATCAAAACTATTAAGTTAATTGGATTTGAACGAAATAAACTGTATTTGACAGAATACAGTCGAAACTTCTTTTATTCGTAAAAAAATATAGATTGATATATTTAAAACATATTAGCATGCAGAAATGCCGCTATCAAAACTCAGAAGGATAAAAATAGTTAAAACTAAAAGGTTAAATTTCATTTGCAATTAACGAAAGTTGACCACCAAAATAGAAAAATGTCGTACTTACCGCATTAAAAAAAAAAAAGATATGCAGGGTAGCTTCGACCAGATTGGTAAAGATACTGAGCGGTGAACGCGAAAATCAAGTATTTCGACTACGTAACTATCTACATTAACGGGACCACTTTCAAATCATCGATTTCACGAAAAAAAAAACTAACGTTATTAGCCCGACTTCTAACCACCTATATTTTATCCGATTAAAATAATCAACTTCCTTATTCAAAATTTTAGAGGCATAAAAATGTTTAAATAGGTATCATATTACATATATTTTGTGAAAAATATTTTTTGAACGTAAAAACAGATTTGAAGGGTGCCGTCAAGATTTCATGCAGTTTTTTGAAGACATATAGTATTTTAGTTTCAAAAAGGTATTGGGCAAGAAATATAAAAATTATTTGAAAAAACATTCGTATAAAAACTTTTCATCTATAGTTTATTTTAGTCAATTTAATGAAATTTAACGAGATTTGTTATTTTCGCCGCAGCTTTCAAAGGCAATGATAAATTTTAATTAATTAAAAATGTTTTGCTTAAGCTATTTTTCGAAAAAATGAGCATGAAATCAAGTAAAACTTACAGTAATCAATGTAATTTTATTAAGAATAGAACTGCTTCGATTAAAAAATCGATTAATCTTTTTGAGATTTTTCAAATTCTACAAAATCTATGAATGCCCAATTTTAAGAAAAAAAAAAGACCATTCAAGTTTTTTGAATGTCTCAAGCCTGATTCCAATTGGTTCACTTTCGTTCAAAAGATATTAAAGATTACCCCCCACACACCCGCACGCACGCATGCACGCTCGCACGCACACACACACACACACACACAGAGAGATGGATATCCCTTTGAAAATGGTCAGAACCGTATTCTAGCACCTTAAAACGTTGACATCTAATTAAATCTCGATTTTACAAAATGGGTCAGAGAACAATAACTATACAAAAATTTTACTGTAATAGAAAAACCTTAGTGTGAATTAAATAATTGCATGAAAAAGTATCGTGTTTGTTGGAAGTCCGAATTTACATCATCTCTATTAGCTCCTATTTTTCCCGATGACATAAATCGTTTTCTCCGAGGACTTTTTTGTTTCATAACCCACATTGTCGCAAGTAATTGTTTTTAAACTTTCTCCCGGTATTTAAACAGAAGTGTGCACCACAGTACCATTATCCTTGCATATTATTCTCATTTGCCACATAAATATAAGGCCTTCAATCTATAGTGTCACTTACATGTCCTCCGTCAGGCGGCTTCCAACTATATCACCGTGACTATGTTATTTTGCTCTGACAGTCGGCGGAATTATATTTTGAGTCGCTTAGAATATGAAATACGTATATAGTTATACATATATATATATAGTAATATTTAAATATATATATTTAAATATTACTGCTATTTAGATTATATAAATTTAATTTATCCATTTCATGAATATGGAAGACTTATTTCAGTCTTCATAACGGTGTGGTTGTATTGTTTACACTATCGTATAGTGCATATATATTTAAATATATATGCACTATACATACGTACATATATATATATAACAAATTTATAAACATTTAAAAGTACTTACCACTATTAATTTATTGTATTTGTATTATTTAATTTGGATTAATTAGCACTATCACTATTCTTTAAAAACAATAGTAAAGTTATATGAAAGGCATATACTATACTATATGTGACTGAGAGTTACAGATCAAGTAAGTATAAATGAAGTGATATAAGTTATTTTTGTAATTAATATATATATAAGATAGGACTTTCGAAGTATTTAGGTTATAGTGCTATATTACAATTCAGTAGGTTAACTCGAAGTTTGTTGTTTTAAAAAAGTTTTTTAGCTGCTTAAGTCGAGTGAATTCAATCTAGGTGAATCTATTTCGTTGCGTGCGATATTCAAAATTTATGATGAAAAATTGTACGCTTGAACAAATTTATGATTGAGATACCTCTTGATTTTATAAATATAGAAATTGACTTCCAAATTTTAAGCTGAACTTTGTTTAATATACAATCTCTCTAATCAGTTATTTATATTAAATATGAATACATAATTTTTAGATAATTGTGATTACTAAACTGAAGTAAGAGCCAAAAAAAAAAGAGGACCACTGATGTATTGGTTTATTGGTAACACTATTGAATATTTTTTTCATATTTTTAGGCGTATGTATAATAATTGAAAATGTTCTACGACTATACTTCTGTGGTTTATGGTAGGGTCAAATATTGTCCATGAAATTTTAATCATTACATCTTTGCAACAGGGTTGATTATTGTATGCCAACATGTCTTGTCGTAGATAACATTGTTTTCCTGTCGCTCTCAATACCCCATAATACAAAATTTATTTAATTGTAAATAGTTTAAGCTATTTAATGATATGATAGTCTGTTCAGCATTGAAAATAAGATTAGAGGCTAACAAAATGAAAAAGTTTTATCGTTTTATCTAAAACCTATATTGATTTTCTGAGATAACATATTTCTAAAGTCAAGTGCATATTTGCTAAACTTTGGAAACGATGGATATTGTTACAGAAAAGCTTATTGAAGCCGTACAGAAACATCCATATTTATATAATATACGTCATGTCGACAGTAGAAATCATAAAAGGAAAGCAGAAGCATGGAAAGAAATATCACAAGAAATAGGAGTTTTGGATGGTAAGAATTACCTACTAAACAATTAGGGTATTTCAATTTGGAATATTTATTTCTTACTAATGTTTCCAACCCGTTTTGCTATTCATAAATTATTTAGCAACGATTTTTTCCGATCCCAGCCCCACGAAATAGTAATGTTTGCAGATAAAATTTCTTTTCCAAAGCCCGCTTTTGACGATCATGTCTAAAGTAGAGAAATGGTTTACTGCAAATACCTACTATTTAAAATTCTCACTTCCAAATGTAAGACATGGATCCAAAACTATATAAGTCCAAAATGAAGAAATGAGTTTGTTAGTACTACTGATTCCTAGGAATTACTGTAGATAATGGGCTTCAATGAGGTCCTCATATCAGTAAGTTGGCAAAAAGGTTTAGCTCTGCCACTAATACAGTTAAAAGATATGAAATTTATCAGACATTAAAAACTGCTGGATTAGTTTATTTTGTCTGTTTCCATGGCATTATGTCATACATCTAGTTTTGGAGCCATGCCATGGATATTCATTTTTTCATGCTGCAGAAACGGCCATTACGTGCAACAGACAAGCTCAAATCTCATATATCTCTTAAAAAAGTTTAAGTAAATTAAAATCTTAACTCTGGCATCCAAATTCCAGAAAATTTATTACATGTAAAAAAAAATAGAAATATTTAAAAGAAATAGTGACATAATTGACAAGTCAATTCCAAAAATGAAAATAAATCGTTTACATGTTAGTTGACTAAACAAAGTCACTGGGGGCTCTGTATGTTGAGTAAAATCCCTGTAGATATATAAAATCTACCCTTGTATAAAATTAAGAGCATTATTTAACAAATACTTTGTAAAAAGGGTATTGCACAATTTTCAAATACTTGGAAGTCAAATATCTATGGGCATTACCAGCTCGACTTTTTATTGGGCTGTTTCAGTCATCAATGATTGTGTACTTATTATGGCTATGTATAATAAAATAAAAAAGAGTTACTATTAAGTTTCTTGCATATTCTTCATGAGGGAAAACTGCTTTCTGAACAAGTGAGATAAAGTGTAAATTCACAAAAAAATATGACATTTCATAATTTATTAAATAAGGATAATTTGAATTTGAAATGCGTAGTTTGAATATAAAATATGTTTGCCGCTCTTGCCGATTTTGCCGCTCCCGTAGATATATATCAGTTTTCTTGGTATGTACATATCTTTCTTCAATGAAAAGAATCCTATGTCTTATTCCATGAAATAATCTACTTA
Source organism: Eumeta japonica (assembly GCA_005406025.1). NCBI lineage: Eukaryota > Metazoa > Arthropoda > Insecta > Lepidoptera > Psychidae > Eumeta > Eumeta japonica. Next base: position 97,594 of record BGZK01001604.1, read on the forward strand.
TATTCAAAATTGGATTACAATCCATTCAGCAATTTTGGAAATTAGACTAGATTAATAGGCACTCAATTTATGTATATGTGCAGTATATTAGATGTGTTTCAGTAGATATCAAATGTAGATTTTTACACCTTCAGCAATTTTCACCCTTAAGACAAATTTTAGTTTCATAAACCTTTTTTAACACGCTTTTATTAGCTTCACTTGTATGTTTGTTTGTAACCGACTTCTTTGCACTCAATTTTGACCCACTTTGAATGGTCAGATTTTATTGAAACTTTGTAGATTTATCAAGGACCGGTGACAATACAATAATTTGATAAGTTTGTCTAATTGTCCTGGTCAGGATCGCCAGGATTAATTAATTTGGTTTGGTAATTCTATTTGGTATCAATGTAAATTCAATCAGTTCAAAATAAGGACTTACATATAAACAGAATTAATATAAAAAATAGGTACAAGGATTAATTAATACAATGTCATAATTTGATGTTGATAAAATTTTTAGTTTTCTGAAGATTTATTTTTTGAAATTTAAATGAATATAATTAAAATTTTGGATGTAGAAGTTAAGTAGAAAAGTTCATATTTTCAATCAACTCATCTATAAAGAAAATGGATTCATGATAAAATAATATTTCATATTAAACTCTATAGTAAAAACATCAAAACTGAATTATTCTCAGAAATTAAGACCACAAACTTAAATCTTCTATTCGAAGAGAATTTTACAATCATCTGCCCTCTATCAAAGGTTTACAATACTATCGACTTCAGTATCATTTTGAAAATTAACACCTTGACCCTAACTCTCCTGTTCGGAAAGAATTTCCCATCCACACCCTCTGTCGTAGATTTACGATACTAAAAAATGTGCGTCACGTCCAAACATTCACAAGAACTAGGAATACAATTTTTTTGACAATTGATCAAACTAAAAGTATAAAATAAATATAGTTTAAAAAAACTAAAAAACACGCTTTAATCATCACATTGAACTAAAAAGTGGAAAATAAATATAGTTTAAAAAACTAAAAAGCACGCTTTGATGATCACATCAAACTATAAAACGAAAAATAATTCTTAATATAGGCAGAAAATATAAATGAACGAAAAAAGATTAGTATTATTAGGAAAAAAGCGTGGGGTGCTTAGTGCCATATTTTTTTCACTTATCAAGCACCCCACGCTTTTTTCACAATAATAGTAATCTTTTTTTGTTCATTTATATTTTCTGCCTATATTAAGGATTATTTTTCGTTTTTTAGTTCGATGTGATCATCAAAGCGTGTTTTTTTAGTTTTTTAAACTATATTTTTTTATATATTGACAGTCACATATGATACATACATAAAAAATCTAACTTTACAAATCTGTACACTAGTGTAATTTATAGCCAATGATGTGATGGTAAGGATATTTAATTTTATATGTAAATGACAAATATTGATTAGACTATTAGAGGATTCACAGGGCTGAAGCTGATTATACATTCAAACTATCATAATGTTATGGTTGTGAATTCTAAAAATTATTTACTTGTAGTCTGTAAACACTTTGTCACAAAAAACTAAAGTACGAAATTCACATAGGGGGCTTTACTTTAGCGATGATAAATCAATCAGTCCTTAATTAGATCATTACTATATTTAGTTCTAAATTAGCATTTAAAAGTGCTCTGACATTTGTTTCAGAAGAGTTTTTGAAAAGAAGATGGCGAAGTCTTCGAGACTGTTACAGAAGATATAAACTAGCCAATAAGAGTTATGATAATTGGATATGGGCCAGTCGAATGTGCTTTTTAGATCCTATTGTAAATATTACCCCGACAGAAATAGATTCGTTTAATAGTAGTGACACACTAGCTAAGACAGAAAGTTATGAAGAGCCTCCTGAAATACAAACAGAAAATGAGATGGCATCAGTGGAATATTGCACAGATTCAATACAAGATATCCATACAGGGACAGATAATGGACAAAGCATAACTGAAGAGTTGCATCAGATTAGAGAACACACAAAGAGTATAGGTAGCTTTAGGCGGAGAAGACGTGCAAAAAATCTTCCATCAAGAAAAAAAAAATTTAGTCATGGAGAAAAACTAGATCGCATTGATCAGTTGTTTCTCAGTTATGCAGATACTTTTAAAACATTCACTCGACGGAGGAAAGCTATAGTAAAATTGCAAATGGCAAAAATTTTTACTCATGCTGAGTTACAAGATATTGAGGAAACTGCAGAATCTTCACCAAAGAATAACACACTTCCAATAGAGACTGTTTTAACTCCAGTTTTTGCAGCAATGAGCGATGATTCATGTAATTCTACTGGTGGATCAGAAAAATCTTGATTGTAAGAATTATGCAAGAATATTAAAAGCGTAAATTACGTCTATTCAAAGGTGGTACAATAAATTTGAAAAAATTGTAACTACTGCATCAAAATCCAAACATCCAATAATATATCTGTATAAGAAAATGGATCTGTGTTCATATTCAAGAAATTTAAGAAGTGATGAAAACAATAAAAATATAATTTAATAATTTAAATTTGTGGTCTCCTGGAGCCAGAAATGTCCAGATATGTTTAATTATTCCTTCAATATAAATGACATTTGATCCTTTGTTAGTATGAATTATTTTTGATTTATTGAATAAAGTATTCAGCTCTTTGAAACTTGAGGGGTACGAATGGATCCTATAAAAAATGAAAATATAGTTGTAAATATGCTACCTGCATCATAGAAGATGTAAATTTAAGTTGTGGTCTGCACTATTGAATGCAATAAAGGAAACCTGCATATTTGAGATCCACTGAAATCTTTAGTAGATCTCAAGTATGTGAGGATCTTGACGACAACTGAAAACAAGGGGGAAGAATAGTTACATTTTTGGGCACAAGTTTAACACAAATGTCACTTGAAATTGTTAAGCAAAATTCTTTCACAAGAAATACATATAAGCAAATGATTTGAAGAACTGTGCCAAATTTCAAACTGATGGCATTACTAGTTACCAAGAAAAATAGCCATAACAGTAAATAAGTTTCTTTTTTGGCTCTAGGATCCACAAACCTAAAAATATATGGCTTATAATCAAATAGTTAAGTAAGAAAGATAATTTAACCAACTATAAAATCCTGTTTTACAGATCTTTGGACAGGGTTTCTTAAACTTTAGATGAATTAAAATCTTTACAACCTCTTCAAATAAATAAACCTTTAAATTGTTTTATTAAATAACACTATATCACTACATTTGTTTTCCATTATTTACTACAATATATAAGATTCACAAACTAGAACATGCTTATTGCTTACCCACATCTACAGAGGTTTAAAACTAAAATAAAACAAGAATCCTCAATTAAGATCCTAATTTTATCTAATCCTAAGAATAATCCCAAGAATAAAAGTTCCTAAATAATAAATATATTTTTTCCATAAATACTACCACCCAAAAAGGTTTTTAGAATATTCAAATATGGGCAGGAGCATGATAATATATTACCTTCTATTTTTTAAATTCTAACATCAGTGTAAAAGTGACCATAAAATAAAGGATATATTTCTAATTTTATTTTATTATAAATATTTTATTGTTCATAACTTTAAAAGTTAATAAAACAGTTCAATAAAAAATATATACTCTTTTTTGAAACTACATAATTCTATTTTTATACTCTAATTTATACAAATAACCAATTTCAGACAGTGGCAGTCTTTTCAATATGTAGCCAGTCTCTGGGCACTTTGAGCACTTGCATTAATTTTTCTTCTGGAGATCCAGGTTTTGGAATATTCATGTACTCCCATTTCTGCAAAATATTCATAACATTATCTTATTGGGCACTTAATAATAACAGAACCACAACCTTGTACAATGATTTTTTTTAAGTAATATGAAAAGGTTTTTAATATTATAAACTCTGATGCTAAAAATATAAAATTACACTATTTCTGCTTTTGTGAAATACAAAAATTATTTCTAGCCTGACAACAAATTTCAGAAATAAAAACCATCATCTGTTTGTTGAAATGACTTAGAAGTTACAGCCAGCATTGATTGAACATGTAAAATGTTAAGATAAATAGTATTAACAAAGATTGGTCACTTATAATGTCGAAAATATATTTTTTTTATTTATATAACACTAGTTTTGTTCATCCGCCGTTATCCTAAAAAGTAAAGTAACTTTAACTGCCTTTTAATTTAAGTTACATTTGAGACTAAAAACTGTTAAAAGGTAATTAAAGCCAAAATTAATTATAAAGTTATTAAGAGTAAATATAAGGAAAGGTTGTGGAAAAGGCCAATGAAATAGGATTCCATATAGGGCTGGTGTATTCTTTAAATTTTATTACATTTTGAATTTTATAATTATGGATGAATTTAAATAAAAAAAAATGATTTACCGCATTAAGTGGGAGTGACATGAGTATGGACTCATAGCGTGCACCCGGGGTATACAGGCCGAACTTAGTACCGCGGTCATAGATCAAATTAAATTCCACATAACGACCACGCCGTAACAATTGCCATTGTCGTTCATGGTACCCGTAGCCTGCATCCTTACGTTTTTTAACTTAAAACAAAATTATATGTTAGTATGGTACAGAGTACAATTTATCAAAATTATATAGGTAAGTAATAGTTATTTATTTAAAAATAAGTTTACAGCAAAAATTCTATAAGTTTTAATGAGTTCAAAATTATGAAAATATTAATACCTATGGGTATATAACTAGGAATAACAGCTTCTGCACAGTCAGTGACGAAAGCAAAAGCCTCAGACTGGCTAGGCGTGTCTAGATCGTCGAAGAATATACCGCCCACGCCGCGCCGCTCACCGCGGTGTTCTATATGGAAGTAGTCATCGCACCATTTTTTGAACCTAGAGAATGAATTACCATATTTCAAGTTACTGTTATCGCTTTTAATTTCTTGACAATCTTAAATAAATAATTGTAATGAAAAAATGTGATATAAAAGAAAATTTTCAAAAAGAAAACCGCCCTCAAAAACCTATTTAAATAATTTTTTAAACAGATTTCAAAATGAACGAATTAATTGTTTTTGGAGTCAGTTTCAGCTAAATTAAGGCATAAACATGAATATGAACCGTTAAATATTGAGACGAAAAAGAAATCTTAGAAGAGACACTAGTGTCTAATTTATCTTTAGTTAGATTAGTTGGATTCAACTAAAGATTAAGGTTTTTGAAGGCAGTTTTTATATTTTTTTCAAAATTTTATTTTATTTCCCATTTTTTTGTTATCGAGTCATTATAACTTTATAATTCATTTAGCTACTTTACACCTGGATTAAGTCATGGTTAATAAAACGGGCCAAGCATCTCATTAAGTTTTGCATTGAGCAAGTGGAAAAGCAGTTTCGATCACGAATTCACTGTCCACTGGTAGTCATTCCGGGGTCTTTACATTTTTAGTTGGGTGCTACTTCCAAATTATTCTTATACAAACTACATAAATTATGCTTATTCTTTATAATATAAAAGTTCTACAATTCACACAGATTACATTTATTATTCACGTCCACATTAAATTAATTCACTCTGTTTCTGTTGTTGTTCCTGCTACGATTGTCACGTTGGAATTATATAAAGAATGAAAATATGTAGGTAGATTAATAGGTAATTAATTTTAATTTGGGGTATATTAGGTCTTATTAATAGCCATTGAAGAGTAGTTTATTGCTACAAATCGCAGTGTTATCCCTTTACTCCTAACCGTTAAGGAGTGCTGTGGCTCCCATCATCACCTCAGTAGCATGATATGAAAACTACCATAACTTGAACAACTAGAAAAAAGACCTCAAGCACACTCTATGTGCCTATATTTAAGGATTTCCCTCGATTTTCCTGGGATCCCATGATCAAAACCTGACCTGGTGACTGTGGGACCATCTCGGGAGTATACCTTTTCAGACAAAAACAAAATTTTCGGAATCGGTCCACAATTTACGAAATTATTCCTGAACATACATAAAAAATACAGACGAACACAGAACCTCCTCCTTTTTTGAAGTAGGCTAAAAAGAGTTAAAAAGGCAATAATGTGAATGTTATATTGAAGCTAGATGTTTATTACGAATTATAGACCTAACAAAATTTGTTTTTTAGTATATAAAGATTTTAATGGAGGATTCTACTATCTGATATAACAGGAATCAGCTACATTTTTTTCTTATGAAAAATGTACCTTATGGGCACGCGGGACGCAGACCCGGAGCCTCTAGTCTGACTGAGGCCTCGAAATGCGGTCATAGTCGCTTAACTCGCGCATAAAATTATATTTTAATGTAATTATAACATATTATTTGACCCAAAGGACCCCCGACTGTATGCCACCTGGTGGAAATACTTAACGTACAAATAGAACATACTTACCTATACGCAACAAAATTCCATGTTCCAATTATTATCTAACCGCCGTTACCTTCTTTTAAAAATGATATACTATATACACTTTAACGTCAGTCGTCATCTAAAAATGTACAATTTAGGTAATAGGTATAGTAGTATATAATTTACCGTTGATAGTAGGAGGAGTCGTGAGCATCGCAGGCTTGTTTCAAGACACGATGGAAGAGTATCGCGTCCTCCTCGAATAGGTAATACGGCGTTAAGTCGGTGCCGCCACCGAACCACCATTGCTTACCTATCCGAACAGCATTATTATTGTCAAACACCAAATGAGATAGCTTCAATTACAAGTTTTGATGTAATTCCATTTATTGATTCATCTCCAATAATGAAAGCTTACATGTGCTTATCTACATGAACTGAAGTGCTAAACTTATCTGAAGTGTCATTTAATTGCGCTGATCTCGAACTGGGTCAAACCATCAAACCGGTTTTAAAATAAAGCTTATGATGATGTGATATCTTAAATAATAGCCGATTTCTAAATTAGGGTTCTTTTAATTTTTTCAGTGATATTTTTTTCTTTGGTGATAGCGCACATTCCTTGCTCTTAATCATTGTACCGCACATGGCCAGAGAAAATATTTGAATGTACTGACATTGGTCCGTCTGTAGAACAAATATTACTAACCTAAGCTTATTTCATTACTAATTTATAAATTATTTCAATTGTTAACACTGGGAGACTTAATTAGAGGAACGCTTTAAAAATCCTTTACATTTTCGTATATTCGAGGACATTTTCAAGCTTTGACTCTTCACTTGGGATTGATCTTGATCGGGATGTGATCTGATAATAGTCACGCTATATACAGGGAGCGAATGGATGAGGTCTAAATAGCTATAATCACCCAATTAATCATAAGTCATTTAGACCAGACAGAAACTTCGATTAAAAAAAAAACCGGCCAAAAGACAAACGAACTCGCGTAGATTATAAATTATTATACTACCTCTTATGTTTTTCAAATCTGTGACAAATTTGTTTGTGATAACTAAAAATAAATCATCATATTTCCTATTGTTGTCTACATAGTCCCAATTTTTTTTTTGCTAACTCAAATAAAATAATTGTACAGAATAAAATAAAATATAAAGTTATCATAGCCTACAATTTTAACCCAACTCCTCGTATAAATACGTTATCATAGTAAGTACTAGTCTTAGATTTAAGCAACACATTCAATACACATTATCCCTTCACGAATATTTTCCGTTTTCCACGAAAATTTAAAAAAAAACATTGGATTTCCGTATAGACTTTCCTGTAAACTATGAGTAAAAATATATATTCCGTATCTTTCAAAAAAAAATAGACTAGTTTCGAGGGTATATTTTCTTTCATATTTCATAAATTACACATTTTAACGTTAGATTATGAGAATCGACCTAAGGAATAAGCTGGATTCGGGAGGTGTTTCACTAGTCTAGATCACATAAATGTAATGAAATAAACTTTCGAACAAGCCAAAGAATACAAAATAACTTTTTACTGCTACTTTGTAGATTACACTAAGGCCTTTGATTCATTAGAACACGTAAAGATATCGCAAGCTCTTAAAAACCAAGCTGTAGAAAACAAATATATCAGAATACTGAAAAATATTTATTTCAACAGTAAAGTCAAAATCAAACTAGAGAAGAAGAGAAAAAAAAAATAAAAATAGAAATAGGAGTGCGTGAGGGTGATCCAGTTTCGCCTAAACTATTTATAGCAGTTTTGGAGGAAATTTTTCGTCAGTTAGACTGGCAAAAAATTCGGAATACCAATAAACGGTAAGAATTTGTTCCACTTACGATATGCAGTTAACCTGATAATCTTTTCCACATCGAAGGATGAATTGCAAATAATACTTAATTAATTACATGGAGTGATTTCGATTATGAAAACACAAAAAATCAAAGTCATGACAAATGATAAACAAGAAACTATCAATATCAACAATAACATAGTTGAATATGTGAGAGGATACACAAATCTGGGATAAATAATTTCACCAACGAACTTAACTATAAAAGAAATTGATAGACGCATAAGAAATGCTTGGAAACAGTATTGGAGCCTAAATGAAATTATGAGAAATAAGGTTAGATATTAAAAGAAAACTTTTCGATACGTATACATTTCATATTCTCAAATATGGTTGCTAAACCAGGGCGACCACCAAAACTCGCATTAAAAACCTGGAAACGTGTCAAAACGCCATGGGAAAGAGCATGATAGGAAAAAGGCTATTAGATAGAATCAAGATCTCATCAATAAAAGAACAAATAAGAATGAGAGATGTTAAACAACTATCAGGAAGCTAAAGTGGAAGTGGGCAGGACATATAATTAGAGTAATAGAAAATTGGTCACAGTCAATTATGTACTGGTTCACAAATGAAAGGAAAAGAAATCGCGGCAGACCTGTCAGGAGATGCGTCAATGAAATAAAAGCTGCAGCAGGTATTACATGTTCCAAAAAAGCTAGGAATAAGAAAGAATGGAGACAGTTGGGAGAGGCCTTTGCTAGTAGGCAAACAGACAATGTTATAGACAGTTATTTAGATATTAGTTTCAATAATTTTAAGGAGATAAACTGTATAAATAAATGTGTCTATAAATTATTATTATTATACATTTTAAAACAATGCGAAATATATGGCATATATAAAGTTTGTTAAACTGAAGTAACGAGATGCATTTCACAATTTTTATTTTTTAATTTTATACGTTGTCCCTGAAACCAAAATTTGTTTAATTTATTTGTGATTGGGTCGCCTAATTTTGCATTTGTACCTTAATGTTAATTCATCCGTTTAGTGCATTCTAAAAAAAATACAAGCAAATACGAGAGAAATCTTACAAGAGTTCCGTTTTTCATTGATTGTACGGAATGTACAATTCTCTAGCAATATTGCAAAAACAACATCGAAATGTATATACAATTTAATAGCGCTATAAATTCCAAACGATCTCTGCTTTAGAAATGTCTCATCTTATTTGTTGGGTGTTTATAGTGTAATAGACTTTTTAAATTCATTCAATAGATAGCTAACACGGGGTCACACTCTGATCAATCCTGAGTGGAGAACCAAAATTTCAAAGTAATTGCAAATACATGATACGTATAGAATTTTTTAAGTAATACTCTAATTCTGTTCCCAGTGTATTTTTATGTGACAAGTATATATAAGTATACATGAATAAAACCAAAGCTACATAAAATAAAAGTGTGCTTTTAAGCAACAAATGAATAAACGTCAATAAGCATATAATACATATAGTTATTGTCATTCGATACTATTAAGAAACTAATTACATAGTTATACAGCCTTAAATAATTTACTATTTACGTGGAGAGAAAATTACTCATGTACTTTCGCTAACTTCACAATATTTGTAGAATCGCCTTTCTCTACACGACGCTGCATTTTCAAGAAAATCTACCAACAAGCAATTAAAAGTAAATTAAACCCTCCAGTTTTTTAATGGCCACGGCAATGTGCGACGACATTACGAATAGGTACGTAATTTATTTGCAAATTGGTTACTTTCAATGGTTTTCACAATACACGAGTTTAAAAACATTACTGATTTATAAATTAGTAAAATAAGGTTAAAATTATTTTGATAGCATTGAAAATGACATGAATGTGTTAAACCGGGGGCATGGTGTTTCACAGTCATCCAATCAATCTTTATATAAGGGATCAATATCATCAATAAAAGGGACGCATTCGATTTTTATATAATGTTCAATAAGGCTTAGGCCGCACTACGACTAAACCGCCGCGGATTTCGACCGCCTGATTTTGTGATTAAAGGATCGCCAGCGGCCGCACTGACGGTTTTTTCCCGCGACTTGTTACAGAATGGCTAGAGGAAAAAAACCGCACCAAAATTTATGGTCCATATTACATATTAAGATAGTGGGCGCGCATTTGACGTAACCGCGGGCCGTTCTGTCATAATTCGGCATACCGTCGTGAAGAGTCGTTGTGTTGTTATTGTCCTGTCCAGTATTCAGAGATTCGACGTTGAAGAGGAAAATGAGACAAGTTATTACTATTGTTAACTCTTCTACCTTTAATCTATGAATATAATTAATTGCATATTTAAGCTCCAATGCGTTTTCAGTATTAAAATAATTTTATTGACATTTATTGTTATCTATTATTATGTATTAAAATTAAGAATAATCAACGAAACAAACAGGTAGCAGCTATATTTATTACTTTTAACTTTTAATCAATAGCCCCTGCAGGTTTGAAACGTTGCGAATTTTTTTTTTTGTGATTTCGAGCGCAATCGAGAATAAATTTCATGAAAGGAATTTCATGAAATTCAGTGGGCGGAAACCCACTGAGGGCAGTGCAGGGGTGTTAAATATAAAAAAAATAACAATTGAAAATGTTTAACCTATAGCTCCTGCAGGTTTGAAACTTCACAAAAAATATTTTTTGGCAAGTCGGAATTTGTACCCACGAAGAGGATTCAAAGGTTGGTACAATAATATTAAAAAACTAGCTGTCCGCCGCCCGCTTCACGTGGCGTAAAATACACGCGTAACACGAATTTAAAATTTGGAGCTATAATTAATATTTTTTTAAATTTTAATACATCGAGAATAAGACCGTGATACGGAGCAGAATTGACAGCTAATTCGACCGATATAGAAGATGAAGGAATTCATTATAAACTATGTCCACGGTAGCAATAACGGAGGCACATTTGCATAATAAAAAATAGCGTAATTGAAAGTTACGCCCTGCGAAGCGGGCGGGTGACCGCTAGTACATAAAAAGATTGCAAAGAGTTCCATATTTAAAATATAAACACGTTTTGACGTGACAACGTCTTAAATTAGGTTGCGGCTGAGTCACTTATGAAAAGTGTAACGCTCGGTAACGTAACGATGAGTCACCGAACGAGAGAGCCCGCCGAATGCCTTGCGTCTCTCTCCCACTCAACTATGATCGGTCTGCCGCGCGGCACTAGAGAATTAGTGCATAGCTTGCAAATGTATTGCAAGTTATTGTATGTATATTTATATAAATACGTATGTATGTGTAAAGGTAAAAATAAAATTTTGTTAATATGAAATTCAGTGCGAGATTCTTTGTATAAATTAATGTTTTAAATATAATTCTTTGTATAAATAAATGTTTTAAATTGTTACTATTATTTCATCCTTCTTCCTACTATACGAATGAATATTCACATTAAAATGATTTTACCATTCAAAGTCGTTGTCACGTAAAACTTTCGCCCGTATACCGACTTTACAGGCAACCAATTTTTTTCTAATTTACAAGTGGCTAGTTCTAAAAATTTTAAGTGTCACCTCACGTAACAAATACTTTTACTAGATGGCCCGGCAGTATTTTGTTCTTTCTCGTGGATAGCTTATCCACGTAGTTAATACCCCCAGCTCGGCCAGTATGGACATATAACGAATCTCAATCACGATCTCGTTTTCGATTCCGGTCACGGTCACATTTTTGATTCTGACCCCGTTCCCACACTCTTTTTCAACACTAGTACCGTTATCAACTTCGGTCGTGATCCCGTTCTCTCTGTCTCGCTTTCGATACCAATTCCATATCAGACAATGTTCCGATTTGAACGAAACCGGGGGCAAATACTAGTCTCAAAATAAAATATAAGTCTACTACTCGCAGATAGTGTAGATTCCTGTGAGTTAAAGAATTATTAAAATCGCCTTAAGAATTAAATATATATTTATGAATAGCCACGGGCAAATCTTGGCAACCTCATTTATGCAGGAATAGTATAGTTTCCTCATTGAAACAATTTTCGGAATCAGTTCAGTAGCTCGATTTAGTAGGTAGCACAAATACGCGGCTGAAACCGATTATAAATTAGTGTTTTTTCTTTTCAGAAATCTCTGCGGACCATGTGTACTATATATTACCAAAGTAAGCGGATCAATGACTTAGAAACGCAAAAAAGATGAAAATACAAAAATTTACTTTCATATATTTGAATTTTTATATCTTTTGTATCGATCAATGTAAATTTCAATTCCGGTCTCGCTTTTGACTCTGAATAAAAAAAAGAATTATGTATGTCCATCGTTCGAATCGTGGGTTTGACCGTTTCAATTTTTCGAATAAGTTTTCCAATTTTTATTTCTTTACATAACCTTATTCGGACTAATAGGGACATTAAAAAAAGCAAATTAGCCAAATCGATTGAGCAGTTCTCAAGTGATACGCTAACCAACGAATAGCATTTCATATTTATTTACATAGATGGTTACATAAATAACAAATAAACTACGATACAGACACTTTAGGTTATAATCCGGTTTCAGTAATCACTTATGACATTAGATCATTGGTTATGAAGCTGTCTTGTAACGCTTTGTGATTTTATAGACGTTATGAAAAAAATGTTATGACTACGTCGTTCTTTAAAATGACATTAATGTGATATACGGTTATACGTTATAAATAATTGTGTAAGCGTTTATTAGAAAAAAATGAAATCACCCATTACTGTTAAGATTAAAATATCAAATAGACGATCACTGCAAGATAATTTAATTAAATAGGTTTAAAATCCTATTACATAATTCGCCAAAAATTTAAGTCGTATAAAAGTAAAATATTAATGTTTTGCTAGTTGGGCACTATCTTTATGTATGAATATTTGTCATGTTAAAATGCATAAAAACGATATAATTAATAGGCATAAAAAAAATATTGCAAACAAAATATTTCATAAGCTTAAGCGTAGTAAAAATTGTCGAAAAAAAAATGAAAGTACACAATACGAAAAATAGAAGATATATATCCAATTACATTGTGATACAAAAAACGCATTAAGAAAACTAATTAGTCAGCACTCTGACTCAGATGTGTGTGTGTGTGTGTGTGCGCGCACGTGTGCGTTGTGTGTGTGTAAACAAGAACATCAATTGATTATAAAATCAGAATCGTAATCATATCACATCCTACGTGCACTAACAACATACTAGATGTTTTTTTTTTTTAAATATTTTGTGGAATAGCATGACTCACTAAAAGAAGTCTAAATTTAGTATGTAGACTTGTAGTATTGAACAGTAACAGATGCGCAGATTTATTGTTATCAAAGTGATAAGTGGTACCATCTAAATATTAACTTATAGTTTCCATACTTATTGACAACCCGTCGAATTAACTCATTAAATATACACTTTCAATTTTATCTACTCAACAATACATTACCATCTTTATCTTGAACCTCGAAGTAGCGATAGTTGAAATGTATAGTGGGCACCATGGGATTGCGAGGGTGAATCACCGCACTCACGCCCGCTGCGAAGAAAGGCAACTCGTTCTGGTCGAATTTCTTGCCCCTGACGCAATCACGATATTGTCATTAATTACTGGACAACCGAGCTTCGCAAAGCGTCTTTCTAGTTTGCGGTGGGAATGTGATAACTTCCTACGGAAAAAGTTGCTTATGTTTGTTGCAAACAATAAACATTTAGACACAAAATATGTTTACACTACATAACGATATGAAAAATTTGCCTTCTATTTGTTATAAGCTAAATTATTTTACATAGTGTCGTCTGTTTAGTTTATGTCATGTAGTGCCATTTGTTGTTGAGAAGGTTAGGTTAATACTACTGGTACATCAGCACTACATCCAATAGCATGGCGATAATATAATTCACTCATAATTCTACGAGATGCATAAAGCGACATTTAAAAAATATATATTTGATTATATTTTTAAAGGAAAGACACCTACAGATAACTGAAGAGCAAAACATTGTCAAACTACAAATTTTCATTGAAATCGTCCGAGACATCAATATATAATTTTATAACACAAGAATTGCTTACTTTAAGTAATAAGATCTGCATATAAAACATGTTAATAAGCTCACTTAGGGATCCATTACTATGTGAGATAGTACAATACTTAAAAACATAAAATTTATTGTCAAGATTGTACCAACTTTTTTTCGGGAAACTGAAAATAATATCAGAGATGTATAACATTCACCACAAAATACATTCACCAATGCAGATAGATCTGCATGTTACTGTGTATTTACCGTATCGCCGGCGCACAAGTATCAGGCGCACAAGTTTGAGCGTGGTGGACTAGAAATTTTTATATTATTTTGTGACGACAGATACTCTTAACATTTTGTTTTTTTTTTGAGGTAATTTAATAAGAAAATAAAAACAAGTTCCAGAATGAGTATTTAGGGTGATAAAAGGGAATGACTTTTTTATCGACTTTAAATTTAATAAAAAATATAATAATCAATGTAAATCAAATGTTATTTACTTATTTCCATTTTTTAATACTTTTTCCTAGTTCTATAAGACCAGGCCTAAGAGGTTTTTAATACACTGTATATCACTGCACGGTACACCTATACCTACTATTTTAATACATTTTCGTACTAAAATAAAACGCAAAGTTTGTTTTATGTCTCTACATAAAAGAGACTGCGTATTTTTTATACAATACTATATATATATATATATATATATATATATATATATATATATATAATTCTCTAATTATTGAATGAATTTTTACTTTGCTTTCCCCAACAGTTAGGTACATCTTTTAAAGAGATCAATAGGCTAACAAGGAATTCTAATACCTTCCATTAATATATAACAATTTCATTTATACATTATTACAACTAATAACTGTTGTTAGGAGGCTATCTATAAATTACGTCACAAAAATTTCATAAAAATCGGAGCCCCCCCCCCCCATTTCCTTATCTCAGATGGTCACATTTGTATGACCGCCGCTCTTCCTTTAGCGTGACGTCACATATTTTGCAAATTTAAATTTGGAATTAATTTATTACACAAAAGCAACACTTCCAAAACTATTTATTTCTATTTAAAATCAATTTTCATGAAGTGAAACATTTTACAAAATTTACAAAGCACGTCAACGTAGATACAGTGATAGTTTCGTTACTCACAGTTACAGTACAGAGTTTTAATTATTGTTTTAGTTCTATGCATGCAACTTCACAAAGCTTATGACTTATCACCCCCCCCTCTGACATAATTTATGGATATCCCCTAGTTATGAATACTAAGTATGGAATAAAAAAAAACAAACTACTTATCTAATACTTAGCATTACAAACGAAATTCTGAGGAAACAAAGCTATCACTATAATAGAGTACATTTACGGGATGGTGTGGTAATTTTGTCAAATGTCAATGTGGTCTAAATGTTGACATTTGATTCTTCAGTTATTACCCTCATACTTGAGCATATTCTTTTATTGAAAACTAGAACTACTTAAGCCTCTGTACGACTATGAAACCCTACATTACGCATAATGCGACATGCACATGGTTATTGTGGAAAGTATTACGTTATACCAAGTACTTGATTTTTTTCAAATAATTGTACCTTTTATGTAAACTTGGTTTGAAAATTGACATGATTTGCCATAGGTAAGTTGCTTTTTTGGAAAAAAAATAGTTTATAACTAAATAGAGATTGACGTAAGCATATCTAAAGTGTACTGGGACCTATTATGATCGCAGTGTAGGCTAGCGGTTAGAGGGTCGAAGTCGGGGACCGAGGCATCGACATAAGTCAGGGTTAGAATTGGGGTAGACAAGGGGAAAAAAAATATTATTCATCATGCAAGCAGAAAAAGGAAAAAGATTTATTTTTGCCATTATGCTTTCTTTTAGAATATTTTCAACGGTTTAGTCTTTTTTTTATAACAGATATGAGCTTGCGAGTCGAAAGAAAATAGCTGATCACCGCCATCCAGACATTCGTACCCAGAGCCACTAGTGCGTTGCCAGCGTTTTAGAAAAGCAAAGGTTTAATGTGACATTGGGCGGAAAGTCTAGAGCCTAATAACAGATTTAACCAAACACATAAGGATAATTATATGATTACTAACCGAGATCTCATTTGCTGAACTGCACCAGGTGGTAATGTGCCCGACACGATGGAAATATTAACGCCGGCCTTCTCAAAGACCCGTCCATCCTGAAGCACGCAAGTAATACCGCCTCCGCCTTCTTTTCTTTCCCATCTGTCCACTTTGAATTTTGCGTCCTATGCATTCAAAATTGGATGAATAACATGAATAAGGTATTGATTAAACTTTCTATTTGGTATTATTTCATATTGCTATGTGAGAGAGTAGATACAAGTTAATATTATATAAGTTAATTTCATGTACAAATTCAAGACAATTTTTGATCACAATTTATTTACAATTAATTACAATATATGTATATACGCCGTTTTGTACGTAGTGACATAATCCCATTGCTGTAGAAATTTTGAACCTTTCGATTTTAAATGAAGCATAATTAACAAATAACATTATAAAGCGAAAAAATGCACACTTAACAGTAAGAGGAATGAAAAAGTTCATGCAACCACAATACATTGTATTAGTTATGTACAATTACAACGGTAAAAGCTATAATCTGCTTTATAAGAAATTGAATATTAGTTAAACAAATTAAACATAAAAGTATAATAAAATTAAATAAATTAAACCTAAAAGTATATACAATATACAAGTACTTTAAGTCAATTTCAAAATTGTGTTTCTAAGTCGATCATTTCATAATTATTATATATGTAGTTTTTATGGAATTGATATCTAAGCAAAACCTACCATACTCAAAAATTAATATAATTTTAAACGTGCCTCTATCACGTTCACTAATGGAATTATTTATAAATATTGAACTTTACTAGCTTCTGACCGTGGCTCCGTCCGCGTTGACAAAGGAATTCATTCCAAAAGGCATTTGTTGAACAAAAGCAAGAAATTCCAATTTCTTGCTTTTGTTTAGGCAACGCCTGTGCTCACGTTCACACTGCTAGCGTTTTTATTAGTTCAGCAGTTTGCGTTTACAAGACATACAAATTAAAAACGGTGTAATACTCGTGACTCGTAAACAATATTGTCATATACAATATAAATAATTAATAGCGGCTTCACTTAAGTGGCCATATAACCAATCCATATGATTTAGCCATTCCTGATAGGGGCCATAATAAAAAAAAAGCGGACAAGTGTTCTTGAATTCGCGTGAAGAAGGTTTCGTATGAAAAACGTGTTGTCCACCGTGTTTTTTTTTTTCAATCTAAACCATTTTTTTTTTGAGGTAATTAAAACAACTGAAAAATGTAAATTTGTACGCACAATATTGTGATATTTCCAGTTGTTTTAAGGTCACAGGACTTTTTACAAATTTTCTTGTAAGCAATAAGTAAAGAACCCTTTTTATACATCTATGGTAAAGGACTATTTTCTGTGTTTTCTGTTTTTTCAAAATTTCGGTTTAGTTTTTTGAAAATATAAGAGAATGGTCAATATCTATTATCTTAAATAAAACTATTCATTTTATTCGTATGAATAAGGTTGGGGAAAAGTTTTTTCGTATTTCATATATAAATCCACGATAATTTTTGATTATATTTTATTTAATTTCTCATCAAAAAACTGCGACACGTAGTTTTGACAGACCTCTCTTAATGTTAACCTAACATTAGCTAAAGAATTATGATAGACCGAAACAGGTGAAAATCTAAGGTTGTGTAAGGTCAGGGCTATATGGTGGATGTATTAACACTTTTCAACTCTCTCAATGTTTGCCGAGTGGCTAAACATATGTGGTCTTGCATTTTATGGTAAAAATCATAATAACTCCTTTCCGGCCGTTTTTTCTCTACTTCTTGCTTGAGTCTCATCAGCTGTTGGCAGTAGAGATCTGAATTGACGGGTTTGCTCGGCGGTAAAAGCTCATAATGAATAATGCCCTTCCAATCCCACCATACACGTAGCATCAGCTTATTGCGAGTTATTAACTCGCCATGATCGACCATGATCTTTTTCGCACGTTCTTGTCATAGGTAATCCATTATTCATTCCCAGTGATCAATCTTTTCAAAAACGATTCAGTTTCATTAAGTTTCAATAGAAAATAACAAATGAGCAGAAGATTCATGCGATTTCTTTCAGTAAGCTCATGCGGGACTCAAGAATTGAACTGTTTTGTATATCCAGCTTTTTTCAAACGGGTTAAAACTGTTTTGTGGTCAAGCTCCAGCTCTTCATCTATGTTGTAAGAATTTATATTCCAATCTTGCTTTATTTGTTACGAAATAGCATCGACTTTATCTCTAAAAGGTCGACCAAAGCGAAGTTCATCTTTGACATCAGAATTACCGGGCTGATAACGCTTGAACCAGTTTTGTGCTACTCTTACTAACACTTCATAGCTCCATAAATATCACAATTTTTTTTCGCAGCTTATGCCACATTTTTCTCTTTAGCAATAAAACTTCAAAAAGTATCTAATTTCTACATTAGATTGACTCCTTTTGGTGGACAGAAGAACAATAGAAAAGTGTACCACCGTTTTTACTCCTTATTTTTTCTTTTTATTAAATATAATATTTTTAATGGTATGAAAACTAGCTAGACAGAAACAGCGAACCAAAGAGATTTTACTACAACTTTTTACTTATACAATACGAAAAGCTTTTCACCCGACTTAATATACCACCTTTTTGATTCAGAGCAAATGGAATGCGATAGATGAACAGACCGACACACGTGTGATCTTCCAAGGGTTCCGTTCTTTTTTTCGGAACCACGAAAATAATAAAACCGATAACGGCTTTATTTTTTGTCTTGCAATATAATACGTGTAAAAAGGCCGATCCAAATCATGTGGATCTCATGAAACTTACAAATATAAGGAAAAAGTTGGGAAAATTCTAGTACTGCATATAGCTTGCTGCACATTTGGAATTTTGAGACGTATTTTATATTGAATTGATTGAAATTTTTTCAGTAGTGTTTAGATTACCTCATATATTCAAAGAAAGTTTGTCCTTATTATATCAATATATAATAGATTATTACACTTTTTGTAGCTATATTTTGATATTACTGCTGTAATAGGTCACCACATATATAAAGACATTTTGACGTGACAACGTCTTATAAATTGGTTTGCCGGGTGACACTTCAAGAAACTGCGTTACGCTCCGCTCACGTTATGCGCTCACAATGAGAGCGAGTGAGAGGCACGCGTCCCTTCCACTCGGGCATGGTTAGCCCGCCTAAGAGCGAGAGAGACAGACATAAAAAGTGAAAGGCACGCGTCCCTTCCACTCAGATAGGAACAAGTTAAGTTGTAGTAAACGCTGTTTCATTGTACACAAATGTATTGCAAGTTATTGTATGTATATTTGTATATAAATACGTATGTATGTGTAAAGGTAAAAATAAAATTTTGTTAATATGAAATTCAGTGCGAGATTCTTTGTATAAATTAATGTTTTAAATATAATTCTTTGTATAAATAAATGTTTTAAATTGTTACTATTATTTCATCCTTCTTCCTACTATACGAATGAATATTCACATTAAAATGATTTTACCACTCAAAGTCGTTGTCACGTAAAACTTTCGCCCGTATACCGACTTTACAGGCAAACAATTTTTTTTTATAAAATTTACTCACAAGGGAGATTTTTTATAGGAACGAAGTTCCTTACGGCGGACTTGGAGGAGATAGGGATTTTGCTGCGCGACCGAACTGAAAAAAATGTGATAGTAAAACCGTAAGAAAAAGTCCGTGGAATAAAACCATAAGAATAAGAAAAAGTCCGTGGAATAAAACCGTTAAATGAGACGTGCGCAGGCGCGACAGTCGTATATTTTTAAATATGTCGTTATTTTACTGCGCGTTTATTGGCGCAAGGTGACGCGAGCTCGGCGAACGGCGAGCGCTGATTGGTGGATCACACCGGGCACGGCTGGCATGAGGCCGCGCGACTTGTTTACGACTTCGCGCGATTACCGAGAATCAGTCGGGGTTATTTTCCATTAACAAATATATGTTGGTAAAATATAATAAATAAATCATAATAATCGTAAATTTTTTCGAAAATAGAAGTAACAATAAGAACAGAAAATGAAGATGATTGAAGAACAGATAGTAAGGAGTAAATGTCATAATTCCACTACAACGATCACCAAACGATTTAAGTAGCATCTTATAATAAAACATATTCCTGTCATAACACTTAAAGTACATTATATTTTTTTTTTTTGCAAATTGTGTCGATTCTACATTAGCCGAAGGAACTTCGTTCCTACCCGGTGTCCCACGACACCACTCGTTTTTTTTTGTTTAGGATGTGACACCTATGTAAAAGAAATGACACATTGTCCAAAAGACCACACTATAAAACTAATGTGACGCTTTTTTGAAGTGAACACTTCTTTAGCGGCGTTGTACACTTTTTGGGGTGGGTAAAAAATGTTAAACTCGCGTCAGGGACACGTGACCTGATCAAAAATTCGTAAGACGGAGGGATCGGCGTAGGAGAGGAAGTACTATCCCACTCTCTTTCTACCGCGCGGCGAAAATGTATGCCTACTCCTGCTGTTTCGTTTAAACGGCGCAGGGCGCTTACGCGAGTGTGCGTGTGTGTTTTGTACTACAGCCTGCTATGCGGATCCACAGAGGGTCACTGCTGATGGCTCGACCGTCTGTATACTTGACAAATTCGTGTAATTGTAATAGTTCTGAAGTATTACATTTTTAATGTAATATAAATTCTCATCTTAGTGTACGATAGCGCAATAAATGAGTATTGTATTTTACCACATAAATGCTAGTATTTTTATACTGATAAATAAAGCAATTCGTGCGAAATTATTCCCTGACCATTCCAAAATATTCAAAAATGCACAACGTTCATATTCAAGTTTTCACTTCTGACGGCGCTCCCGGAGTGCAAACCGTATTTTTTTTACGAAAAACCTAGTAAAATTTTAGAAGTAATAAATATACATTACAGCCTTACTGAAGGTTCTATATATTAACATTTTATGCAACTAGACACAGTAACATTAACGCACAAAAAATGCCCTACCGGTGGTTTTAGATAGATGTCACTGTTGTCATCAAAATCGTCGTCTACTTTTTCACCACGCCGTGCCTATAAAAGAAAATAGATATTCTTACCAATGAACGTAAAACATTGTTGCAATACTCGCAAGAGTATACGATTCTTATTGAAGCGAACACATGGAGAATAACGCTTTAAGCATTAAAATTATGAATTCTAGAAAAAAATTCTTCCAGAATTTCGCATAAATATTTTAAGCATATTCCAAACAATTTACATAAAAATTTTCATGACTGAAACGAAATGTATTTATGAAAATTTTAATAAATCAAAAGAAATTATTATAAGCATTATGCTTAGAACTATTATTGAAAATCTTTTATATCTGAAGCTGTTATTTAGCCAATGAATCTAATTGCAAGGGACGTTACTGTGACAAAAGTTATTTTACAGTAAGGTAATTTTTCTTGAATATTTTTACGTGATTCGTAAACGTATTCCATAAGATTTGACATGTTGTCCATACGTTATCTGTCAAAATACGTTTTTACTTTTGGTGCGACCCACCATTAACACTGTTATGTACCTAGAAGGTTAAAAACAAACTTTCAAAGTGAGAATTCAAGAGTACTTATTTTGTATGTAATAGCCATTCAATTCACTAAACTATTGCCATTAACTTTTTTTTTGCTTTTTCAGAAAAAAAATAAGACTTAAATAAAAGACATTTTTTCTGAAAGGATTAACGACATTGACTTAAAACATTTTCCATGCAACGGAATGTCAGCAATCATTAGAAAGGAACCGATTTGTTCAAATTTGACATGTCGCACATTATTAATAATACTGCAAAACATAATACGATTAATATTGAAAATAAATGATTGGCAAATGTGCTTGGTTTGCAAAACTGTTGTTATATGAAAAAAAAATTACATAAATATCTGGATTTTTGATGAATTAACTAATGAATAATGGACAAAATAAAAACCACCTATGGAAGTCAATTTTTAAAATTTGGCGGCGTCATTAGTGAAATCTTAAATTATGCTATTCTTTCAAAAGCATGTTGCACGCCACATAACGTGAAGCGTTTGAGGTGGTGCATTACTCTCAATATGCCAAAAACAAGTGCTGTTTTAAACTCTGATTACCTCTTAGATGTGTACATTGCGATACGTAGAAAAATTATCCTTTTTACACAATTACGCAAATACGCATTAAATGATAACAAATCAACATTTATTGCGTATTCATACAAAGAAAAAACAGATTGAAAAAAAAACCTATCGACGTCCGTGTGCCTGTACCTACGTATGGATCACGTGTATAGTCACGATGACATACGAAATACTCCACATATGGAAATCATTTTTTTTTTATTTGCTTTAGACCTGCTTCCTCTGATATCGTATTGAAGATGGCTATATAATGCAATGTCGTTTAATTAAAATTAATAAAAAACGAAAGTCGACTCGTATTTTATACAGTGCATGCCTCATAGCGTGAAGCGTTTGAGGTAGTGCACTTCTATGAATAAATAAAGTTTAACTTTCAAGCCGCAGATGGGCACTATTAATTAGTTGATTTAGAATTAAAGCCTACGGCACACGCCTAATGTGCCGCGAAATTTGGAACTAAAATTGAAGCAATTTTTTTTGTTTCTGAAAGATCGCCACAAGACGTGTACATTTGGATTTTCCAAAAGCATTTTTTTTATCCTAATAATGATTACTTTATTTTATAAGTTCTTATATTTTTAATAGTAAAGATAAAACTACAATCGTATTCTATAAAAATCAACTTATGATAAACCAAATTGCTATCCTAACATGAAATTTTCAGATAAGAATGTAACAATATCTAGAGATATCAGAAAAGAATTGGCGACATATATTTTTATCAGTATTAGTCAATGACAAAGGGTGACTTGTAATTTTAAGCCATTGCATAAAATTTTATAGTGTGAACATGTTATTTTGTTGAAACTCTTAGATATAAAATATCATCAATCTTTCACACTCACATTAGAGAAAGATACAATTAGGATTATTTTAGTGTCAACCCAGTCTGTCATAATTTTTACTGTATAAAATAAAAAAAAAACACAGATTGTTGAACTTAGTTTTACTTTGAAGTTCCAAACATATCACAGACTACATAAGCTAATGCCTAATTTCCAAAGGGATAGGCAACTACAAATTGGCACTTGGTACGATTCCTACATATTTGTTTTGTTTCAGTAAATATAATTAATAATATCATGCAAGCTTGTTAATTTTATTATTTATAATTTTTTGCTCATAATTTGACCCTTCTTTAATGTGCCAGCAATAAACAGTTAACTATTTTTTTTATTAATAGGTTTAACGTTTTTTGTTTAAATAAGAGATTGTGAATTGTATCGTAAATTGTGTAATTGTAAATTGTAAATCACACACAGTACTACAAAAATACAACATATATGTTATTGCACCATATAAAGCATATGTTAAACTTAATTTTGCAAGAGATATGGAAAAAAATCTTTGATGGCTCAGACTAATTTGCTTCTTAATCACGCCATTACATTTCTAGGTGTGTAGAAATAATTACGGGAATAGAGTTGAATAAATATTTTCCTGGGTCATTCACATATTCATATTGCATCTCATTTCATATATAAAAATGCATTACATGTAAAAAAAAATAGAAATGTTCAAGAGAAATAGTGATTATGGTGTTAGTTGACTATGCAAAGTCACAAATTAATTTAGGGGGCTCTGTATGCATATATTCAATAAGGTCCCTGTGAATATATAAAATTTATGCCCTTTTATAAATTTAAGAGCATTATTAAAAAAGAAACATTAAAAATTTTGCAAACAAAACACAAAAAAATTTAGAAAACATATATCCATGGATATAACCAATTTGACTTCTTACTGGACTGTTTCATTCAGCAATGGTTTTGTATTTATTTTGGCTATGCTATGGCTTTATTTTGGCTATATAAAGAAATTACCCTTAAGTTTGTTTGCTCATTCTTTTTGAGAAATAATTGCATTCCAAATGAGTGGCAAAATAGTAGTGTAAATTCGCAAAAAAATATGATATACATAAGTGTTACTTTAAATTTAGGAAATACCTGAAGGTATTTTGAATTTGAATATACTTTGCAAGAATACATGTCCACTTAACTACTTTTATAACAAATTAAAATTAAAAGATAATTGCAAAGTAATCAACAGATATTGCACTTCTTTGTTATTTTTAAAACTAACTTTCTAATCACTTAAAAATTAATTCCAATATTATACAGTGCAAGCACTATATAACATATAGACTAATTTTTGCACAAAGTAAATTGCAAAATGACTATCAATTTTCCACCTTTTACATATTTATTAAAGAGTACTTAGTATTACGTACAGCTCTAAAATCAGATTGTCCAGGGCGTATCTACTAAAATGATTTTTTTTCCAATCAAAGAACTAAATCTATCAAAAGGCTTGTTACTAAAAAAAAATTGGGTGCGTGTACATAAGTACGCGCTTGAGAAGTTATACTTCTTTGGCATCATTAAAAACGAGTCCAAACTCGATGGGGTTGCGTCGTTTAATTACGGAGTTCCTATGGCCACCCTCCGGCTCCATCATCAGACGCTGATTACCATATAGTATCAAAGTACTCGTCAAGAGGAATCAAACGAGCCCAAACTCGATGGGGTTGCGTCGTTTAATTACGGAGTTCCTATGGCCACCTTCCAGCTCCATCATCAGACGCTGATTACCATATAGTATCAAAGTACTCGTCAAGACGAATCAAACGAGCCCAAACTCGATGGGGTTGCGTCGTTTAATTACGGAGTTCCTATGGCCACCCTCCAGCTCCATCATCAGACGCTGATTACCATATAGTATCAAAGTACTCGTCAAGACGAATCAAACGAGCCCAAACTCGATGGGGTTGCGTCGTTTAATTACGGAGTTCCTATGGCCATCTTCCAGCTCCATCATCAGACGCTGATTACCATATAGTATCAAAGTACTCGTCAAGACGAATCAAACGAGCCCAAACTCGATGGGGTTGCGTCGTTTAATTACGGAGTTCCTATGGCCACCTTCAGCTCCATCATCAGACGCTGATTACCATATAGTATCAAAGTACTCGTCAAGACGAATCAAACGAGCCCAAACTCGATGGGGTTGCGTCGTTTAATTACGGAGTTCCTATGGCCACCTTCCAGCTCCATCATCAGACCCTGGTTACCATATAGTATCAAAGTACTTCAAGACGAATCAAACGAGCCCAAACTCGATGGGGTTGCGTCGTTTAATTTCGGAGTTCCTATGGCCACCTTCTAGCTCCATCATCAGACGCTGATTACCATATAGTATCAAAGTACTCGTCAAGAGGAATCAAACGAGCCCAAACTCGATGTAGGTCGTTTAATTACGGAGTTCCTATGGCCACCTTCCAGCTCCATCATCAGACCCTGTTACCATATATAGTATCAGAATTCTGTCAAGAGGAATCAAACGAGCCCAAACTCGATGGGTTGCGTCGTTTAATTACGGAGTTCCTATGGCACCTCTCCAGCTCCACTTGACCCTGGTTATCAGTATCAGTACTCGTCAAGACGAATCAAACGAGCCAAAACTCGATAGAAGGAAAATGTTAATTACGGAGTTCCTATGGCCACCTTCCATCATCAGACGCCGATACCATAGTATCAAAGTACTCGTCAAGAAGAATCAAACGAGCCCAAACTCGATGGGGTGGGTGCGTTAATTACGGAGTTCCTATGGCCACCTTCCAGCTCCATCATCAGACGCTGATTACCATATCAAAGTACTCGTCAGAAACGTAAACGAGTTGAACTCGATGGGGTTGCGTCGTTTAATTACGGAGTTCCTATGGCCATCTTCTCCATCATCAGACGCTGACCATATAGTATCAGTACTCGTCAAGACGAATCAAACGAGCCCAAACTCGATGGGGTTGCGTCGTTTAATTACGGAGTTCCTATGGCCATCTCCAGCTCCATCATCAGACCCTGGTTACCATATAGTATCAAAGCTCGTCAAGACGAATCAAACGAGCCACTCGATGGGGTTGCGTCGTTTAATTACGGAGTTCCTATGGCCACCTTCCAGCTCCATCATCAGACGCTGATTACCATATAGTATCAAAGTACTGTCGTCAAGAGGAATCAAACGAGCCCAAACTCGATGGGGTTGCGTCGTTTATTCTTCCTATGGCCATCTCTCTTCCAGCTCCATCATCAGACGCTGACATATAGTACCAGAATCACATCAAACGAGCCCAAACTCGATGGGGTTGTGTCGTTTAATTACGGAGTTCCTGGCCACCTTCTAGCTCCATCATCAAACGCTGATTACCATATAGTATAAAGTACTCGTCAAGACGAATCAAACGAGCCCAAACTCGATAGGGTTGCGTCGTTTAATTACGGAGTTCCATGGCCACCTTCCAGCTCCATCATCAGACCCTGTTACCATATAGTATCAAAGTACTCGTCAAGACGAATCAAACGAGCCCAAACTCGATGGGGTTGCGTCGTTTAATTACGGAGTTCCTATGGCCACCTTCTCTAGCTCATCAGACTGGTTACCATATAGTATCAAAGTACTCTGTCGAGAGAATCAAACGAGCCCAAACTCGATGGGTTGCGTCGTTTAATTGTTCCTGGCCACCTTCCAGCTCCATCATCAGACCCTGGTTACCATATAGTATCAAAGTACTCGTCAAGAGGAATCAAACGAGCCCAAACTCGATGGGGTTGCGTCGTTTAATTACGGAGTTCCTATGGCCACCTTCCAGCTCCATCATCAGACCCTGGTTATCATATATATAGTATCAAAAGACTTCGTCAAACGAGCCCAAACTCGATGGGTTGCGTCGTTTAATTACGGAGTTCCTATGGCCACCTTCCGGCTCCATCATCAGACGCTGATTACCATATAGTATCAAAGTACTCGTCAGAGGAATCAAACGAGCCCAAACTCGATGGGGTTGCGTCGTTTAATTACGGAGTTCCTATGGCCATCTTCCAGCTCCATCATCAGACGCTGATTACCATATAGTATCAGTACTCGTCAAGACGAATCAAACGAGCCCAAACTCGATGGGGTTGCGTCGTTTAATTACGGAGTTCCTATGGCCACCTTCAGCTCCATCATCAGAACTGATTACCATATAGTATCAAATTGTCAAGACGAATCAAACGAGCCCAAACTCGATGGGGTTGCGTCGTTTAATTACGGAGTTCTTGGCCACCTTCCAGCTCCATCATCAGACCCTGTTACCATATAGTATCAAAGTACTCGTCAAGACGAATCAAACGAGCCCAAACTCGATGGGGTTGCGTCGTTTAATTACGGAGTTCCTATGGCCACCTTTCTAGCTCCATCATCAGACGCTGTTACCATATAGTATCAAAGTACTGTCGTAAGAGGAATCAAACGAGCCCAAACTCGATGGGGTTGCGTCGTTTAATTACGGAGTTCTATGGCCACCTTCCAGCTCCATCATCAGACCCTGGTTATCATATAGTATCAAAGTACTCGTCAAGACGAATCAAACGAGCCCAAACTCGATGGGGTTGCGTCGTTTAATTACGGAGTTCCTATGGCCACCTTCCAGCTCCATCATCAGACGCTGATTACCATATAGTATCAAAGTACTCGTCAAGAGGAATCAAACGAGCCCAAACTCGATGGGGTTGCGTCGTTTACTCATATATGGCCATCTTCCAGCTCCATCATCAGACGCTGATTACCATATAGTATCAAAGTTCCGTCAAGACGAATCAAACGAGCCCAAACTCGATGGGGTTGCGTCGTTTAATTACGGAGTTCCTATGGCCACCTTCCAGCTCCATCATCAGACCCTGGTTACCATATAGTATCAAAGTGTCAAGACGAATCAAACGAGCCCCTCGATGGGTTGCGTCGTTTAATTACGGAGTTCTATGGCCACCTTCCAGCTCCATCATCAGACGCTGATTACCATATAGTATCAAAGCGTCAAGAGGAATCAAACGAGCCCAAACTCGATGGGGTTGCGTCGTTTAATTACGGAGTTCCTATGGCCACCTTCCAGCTCCATCATCAGACGCTGATTACCATATAGTATCAAAGTACTGTCAAGACGAATCAAACGAGCCCAAACTCGATGGGTTGCGTCGTTTAATTACGGAGTTCCTATGGCCACCTTCCAGCTCCATCATCAGACGCTGATTACCATATAGTATCAGTCAAGACGAATCAAACGAGCCCAAACTCGATAGGGTTGCGTCGTTTAATTACGGAGTTCCTATGGCCACCTTCCAGCTCCATCATCAGACCCTGGTTACCATATAGTATCAAAGTTCCGTCAAGACGAATCAAACGAGCCCAAACTCGATGGGGTTGCGTCGTTTAATTACGGAGTTCTATGGCCACCTTCTGCTCCATCATCAGACGCTGGTTACCATATAGTATCAAAGTACTCGTCAAGAGGAATCAAACGAGCCCAAACTCGATGGGTTGCGTCGTTTAATTACGGAGTTCCTATGGCCACCTTCCAGCTCCATCATCAGACCCTGGTTACCATAGTATCAAAGTACTCGTCAAGAGGAATCAAACGAGCCCAAACTCGATGGGGTTGCGTCGTTTAATTACGGAGTTCCTATGGCCACCTTCCAGCTCCATCATCAGACCTGGTTACCATATAGTATCAAAGTACTGTCAAGACGAATCAAACGAGCCCAAACTCGATGGGTTGTGTCGTTTAATTACGGAGTTCCTATGGCCACCTTCCAGCTCCATCATCAGACGCTGATTACCATATAGTATCAAAGTACTCGTCAAGAGGAATCAAACGAGCCCAAACTCGATGGGGTTGCGTCGTTTAATTACGGAGTTCCTATGGCCACCTTCCAGCTCCATCATCAGACGCTGATTACCATATAGTATCAAAGTACTGTCAAGACGAATCAAACGAGTTCCATGGTTGTGCCGTTTAATTCGGAGTTCTATGGCCACCTTCCAGCTCCATCATCAGACGCTGTTACCATATAGTATCAAAGTACTCGTCAAGACGAATCAAACGAGCCCAAACTCGATGGTTGCGTCGTTTAATTACGGAGTTCCTATGGCCACCTTCCAGCTCCATCATCAGACGCTGATTACCATATAGTATCAAAGTAAGACGAATCAAACGAGCCCAAACTCGATGGGGTTGCGTCGTTTAATTACGGAGTTCTATGGCCACCTTCCAGCTCCATCATCAGACGCTTTACGATTATCAAAGTACTCGTACGAATCAAACGAGCCCAAACTCGATGGGTTGCGTCGTTTAATTACGGAGTTCCTATGGCCATCTTCCAGCTCCATCATCAGAGACGCTGATTACCATATAGTATCAAAGTACTCGTCAAGACGAATCAAACGAGCCCAAACTCGATGGGTTGCCGTTTAATTACGGAGTTCCTATGGCCACCTTCTAGCTCCATCATCAGACGCCATATAGTATCAAAGACCACGAATCAAACGAGCCCAAACTCGATGGGTCGTTTAATTACGGAGTTCCGCCATCATTCCAGCTCCATCCATCGCATTGATTACCATATGTATCGCACTGCGTCACAAGTTCAGCTTTAAAAAAATTAAATAAATATTTTTATTTTCTTATATTAAATGTACATTTCCTCATTATTCAAAATCAGAATCTAAGCGGGCAGCTTCAACTGTTAATTTTGCGTCACACAATCTTAAAATTTCACTCTCATCATTTTTCATAACGCGCCTAAAGAAGTATAACTTCAAAAATCATA